>JAOEHY010047105.1:0-16510 GCA_025447955.1 Psilopsiagon aurifrons
GCTGTGCCTGGGATTGCTCTGACCCAGGTGTAGGACCTTGCACTTGGCATGGTTAAACTTCACCAGGTTGGCATCAGGTGTTATCAGCCCACCTCACAAGGTTGTCAAGGTCCTTCTGGATGGCATCCCTTCCCTCCAGCATATCAACCAAACCACCCAGCTTGGTGTCATTGGCAAACTTGCTGAAGGCGCACTAAATCCCAATGTCCATGTCACCAACAAAGATGTTGAACAAGACCGGTCCCAATACCCATCCCTGAGGGACACCACTCGTTACCGGTCTCCAGCTGGACATTGAGCCATTGACCACAACTCTTTGCCTGCGGCCATCCAGTCAGTTCTTTATCCACCGAGTGGCCCACCTATCAAATTGATGTCTCTCCAACTTAGAGACAAGGATGTCATGTGGGACAGTGCGAAATGCTTTGCACAAGTCCAGGCAGATGACATCAATTGCTCTACCCCTGTCTATCAGTTCTGTAGCCCCACCATAGAAGGCCACCAGTTTGGTCAGGCAGGATTTCCCCTTAGTGAAGCCAATCTCCTTGTTCATTTTTTCTTGCTGTTGCATAGGGAACTGAAAACTAAGCTCTAGGAGTATAAAGCATCTTCTGATGAAAGTGACAAATTACAACTTTAGGGAAGATGTTCACCTACAGCCTCTGCTTTGAGAAAAACCCACTTCCCAGGCCTGCAGGCTCAGACCACAATCCCTGTTTAGTACCTCAATGGCCAAACCAGTTCAGGGATAATGATTTCATGTGCCCTTCTCATCAAGGTAAAATAGACTTCATTCCATTTAAAACTTCCTAGATATAACAGTACAATAGAAATGGTGGCAAGTTTTAAACAGGTTTCAGAAGAACAGTACCAGTGAACCTGAGAGTCCTTCTAAGCTAAATATGACAATAATAGCACATGAATAATTTTAAAAATTAAACTAGAATAATATAATATTAAGCAAAGAAGTGAGTTACCTTTTGCATTCCTCATAGAATTTTGCCACATAAGTGGCTGCGAAGGATTAATTTCCTAAACTCTATGCATCACCTTGAGCAGTAATAATTCCCTAAGTACTACTTTTGTAGATATGTGATCTGCTAGAATATTAGGTGATGGGAAATAAAAAATGCTAATAACCTGCCATGGTTTAACCCCAGCCGTAACTCAGAAAACCATGCAGTTGCTTTCTCACTCCCCCTCTTCCTCCTCCCACTCCCAGAGGGATGGGGAGGAGAACTGAAAGAATTTAAGTCTCACAGGTTGAGACAAGAACGCTCCAGTAACTAAGGTATAACACAAACCACTGCTGCTACCACCAATAATAACAATGATAAGGGAAGTAACAAGGGAAGAGAATACAACCAGTCACCACCCGCCAACTGATACCCAGCCCGACCCAGCAGTGATCTCACCCTTCCAGGTAACTGCTCCCAGTTTCCATCCTGGGCATGAGGTGCTGTGGTATGGAATACCTCTTTGGTCAGTTTGGGTCAGGTGTCCTGTCTTTGCTTCCGCCCGGCTCCCCCTCCTCCTTGGAAGAGCATGAGACTCAGAAAGTCCTTGGTCAGAAAAAACATTACTGAGCAGCAACTAAAAACATTGGTGTTATCAGCGCTGTTCCCAGGCCAGAAGTCAAAACCACAGCACTGCACCAGCTACTAAGAAGGAGAAAAATGACTGCTACTGCTGAACCCAGGACATAACCTCTGGCATTTTTAACAGCACATGTATTATCAAAGAAAATGGACTATCCGGACTGTGATTTAAAATGAAGCCTAATGATCTTTATGAGCTTTCAGCTCAAACAGTCACTCATGTAAATCATGTAAACCTAAGTTGGCTGTGACTGTAATTAATCAATCACCATCCCCTGTCCACCCACAATTTCTCTCTTGCAAAGCTTTGGCAGATAGTCCAACAAGAATGAACAGAAGTGAGTGATATACACTTGTATAAGCCAAGTATAAACTAAGTCTAATCCTATTACTTGCTGCTGACTGCTTTTTTAGATCAATTCATTCTCATGAACATCCATTTGAAAAACTGACTTTTGATATAATGTACTGAAATAACCTACCACAGTAACCTAAAGATCATACATTAACAGAGCACTTCATAAAACTGCTATGTTGCTATTCACATAACCACATATAAAAGAATCAAGCAGCAAACAGGATTAGAAATGCTTTTTAGCTTTTCATTGAGATTTTTCTCCTTACTGACAAAAGCTTAACCTACCTTTCCATCAGCAGGAACTTTGCTTTGCACAACTGCTTACAAGGCAATTTTACTTATTTGTAGGTATTCTTCACAGAGCAAGAGGAAGATCAGTGTCAGTGTATTGTGAAAGCGCAGTAACCCACTTTTTAAAATACGGAGCCATTTCTTTCTCTCACAAAATGGAGAAAATCCATTTTTTAAAATATGGAGTCATTTTTTTCTGTTTGTGTCACAAACAGAAGGATACTTGGTGACCTCTCATTAGTCTAAAGGGTCAGCTAGATGTATTTGATATCTACCATCACATGAGCAATAGTCTTAAAGTTCTGCACAAGAGAAGCCCAGAACAAGTAAAACCCCCTGTAATTGCAAGGTCCCCTTCCCAGCCATTGTACTAAATGTCAATGTGAAAACAAAAATCTCTCAATTACTGTAGATACAGTTCAATTCTGCAGCGGTAATTTAGAAAATCTCACATGGGAAGACACTAATTTCTCCCATCCTCCCTAAAATGGAAGTTCTAAGACAAGGGAAAAATCAAACACCAAACAAAAGAAGAAGAAACTGCACAAACACAAAAGAGGAAATGAGACTATAGGCAAATACTGTTCAAATGTCAAGGCAGACTGTGATTAGCTATGAAACAGAAATCACCAGTAACATCTGGGCATCTAAGGAGTTACCACTGAGCAAACCTATTTCTAGATCTTGAGGAATTTTAGGCACCATGAAAAAGGATGGGTAGGAATACCACAATACACTTTTGCGAGACCTTTGCGTAGAGTTCAGCATGTGCACAGTCACCCCAACTGCACATCAACTCGTACACAAGGTGCAGTTCTCAACTGTTTGTAACAGCTGAGAATACAGCAAACTGCACTTCCCAATGGTAAGAAAGACAGAAATAACTCTAAGGAAATAAAAGAGCCAAGTTAAGAAGCCCAGTCTCAAATGTTCAGCAAACAAAGCATATGCAAACTAACAGTCCAATTCTAAATGGAATTGGAACGAAACAATTTGAAGATACAATTGATACAGCTCTTACACTTAAGCATAAGCTTTGAGAACAGTACCCTATAGTTCCATGTTCCCTGTGTCCAGCTTCACAATCACATTCTGCCTGCTTTTAGTGGCATCTACCCAGGGAGGGGGTGAGGGGCACGAGAGGAAACTGAGCTCAGTCCTTCGTTAGGCCAAATCCACACTGTGTCATGCAGTGCACTATAACTTGATTTCAGAAAGAATCGCACTTCTGTGTCTTTTCCCTACGAAGAATAGAGAGCTGTACTTTCTTGGTTCAGTCAGTTAGGAAATGTCTTTGTATCTGCCCTCACTTGTCTTTTTTCTCTACCAATATCAGGCTTTTTTAAGTTTTTCATGTTTTCTCGACATGTTTCTACTACATGGTTTTTAAGCTGAGGGTGACCAGAACAGTACATAGTTCTACTACTACACTGAGGCTCCCTGGATCTACAGAAAAAAACTTAAAAAATAAACCCAACACAGTAACAAATAAGCATCACGTGAATCCACGCTAGTTCTAGTACAGTTTAAAAAACAATTTACGTATCACAATTTCTAGTCCAGATAAGAACTTGCTTTCCCTGGATCCAACTCCTCTTTGCAAATGAATGTTTGCAAAAAATGAAAACTGAGTATTCTGGAAACATAATCAAAAGACATAGAAGTTTTGGTGAAAAATAATCAAAGAAATGAGAGAAATACGGATGATAGGAAAAGTCCATCTCACCATTTATGTATACCTTTTTGTCAAAGGATATTAAAACGATTTAATATAACAGATGGAACTCCCACCATAAGCAAATGAAAGCACTAAATAGCTGGAAAATGTACAGTATTCTTCACTTCTTAATAAACACTAAGCAAACTCTGAGTTGAGGATCTGGCTCAGCTGGAAGTGCAAGCAAGCAGACAGAGTGAAATAGAGTCGTCTCTCCTGATCTGCATCACTATTTTTATACAGCAAGAGACAAGCACTGACAACTTTAATTCTGACTTTTCATGCAATTAATTAGCTTTGAACCCTTACTGATGCTCTCCCACTAAAAAGAGGTTTTTGTGAGAACATAAAATGTGTGCAAGGAGTAACAGAGCCTGAATCTTCTCCAGCCATCTCTACAATGAAGGAACAGCGGGACTTCATTTGAGGGAAGTATAGGGCTTACTAGATGCCCCCATGAGTTCTCTTAAATAACCATCCGTGTTAGTTACTAGTTTAGGATTTCCTAATAACAAACTGCTTGGTTTATCAATGAAGCTGATAGAGAAAAAGAACAGAAAACCTATTACAAACACTGCACACCACGGTGAAACATGGGATACTGCACTGCTGACTGAGTGTATCTGGCAGAGGAGGACTCTTGACAGAAAACTCCATCTTTCAAAACTCTGGGGAAAAAACTCTTATATTGAGAGTCATTAAGAGCTTTTTTCTCTTCTTTCAATGCTCAGGTAAGATTCAGCATAAAGCAGCTGGAATCCTGGTGACTGCAGAACCCAGAGTACTCTGAAAAAACAGCCATCAGAAGAATTTTAAAATGTTAACAACTGCAGCATTATCAATTAGAATGCAGGTAACAGTATGCAAATTGTGCAAATCAATTTTCATTACTAATAGCAATTAAAACTGCTGAGAGTAGCTATAGCACACTACGTACAATACTGCAAGCAACACATTCCAAGAATATAAACGGGGGGATGCTGAAAAACAGACTTGCTTAATTTACCTATGACTCCTTACCCCATGAGCATCTCAGTATCCTTAAAACACATCTGAAAGATTACCCCTGCTCATCAGAAAATTACTTCAATTCTTAAAAAGTTCATATCTGAGATATGCAGCAGAGTCCCTGCATATCTGAAGTCTATAAACAAAGTAAGTTTCAAACACATAAGGAAGATGGGAAGTGGCTCAGAATAATACCAGAACAAAGATGGAAAATAAACAAGTCTGAATAGTCTGACACAGCTTACTCGCGAAATGCAACCATCTGCATAATATTTATATAGACAGAATTCAGCCATGTGAAAATGTGTGTTTTCCACAACCGAACCAAAGAAGACCTACTGATCCAGAAGGAAATTTCCCCTTCCCAAATAAAAAGTCTGTGTGAAAGCTGCTGCAAACCTCAGTCATCACTCCTGGTTTGTTTGGGTTTTCTCTATAGGCAGAAGAGAAGGCTAGGATGTCCAGAAGTTCAGTTCCAGGCAATTCTGCCACACTGTGTTGGTCAAGGTATCAAAAGACTTTAGTGAGGCAAAGAGAACAAGAACACCACCCTAATAAACAACTTGATTTGCAGCTCAAAACATATATGGAACACAGAAAATGAGCTTAGTGTAGCAGCTTTAGATTTTGCACTTCAGAGGGAAAGAAATTTCAAATATTGGTTAGTAGACACTATTAACCTGTAGTATAGAGCAGATTAACAAAGCGCCATTATAATTAACTTCTTACAGTAGTCTGCTTGCTAAGATGAAAATGCCTAGAGGATGGTTTAGAACACTTTAGAACAGTCGTGCTCCACCCGCTCCCCTTTCTTTTCATGCTGGTGGATGTGCTGCTCCAGCACCGTACATTGATTCTTACTCCTTGGCCAGAATCAGGCAGGTGCAAAGTGAACATCTGTGTTCTGCTCAGACTGGGACTGTTAAGGAGGATGTCAAATCAGTGAAGAAATGGAACAAGAAATTTTGGACATCAAGAAGAAAAGATGATGCTACTTTACTTTCAAATTCCAAACCACACTGAGGTGGCTAGTTATGCTTAAATTGTTCATGTGCCACCTTTACAAGACAGCATATTCAATGTTTATGTATTGATGGACAATGATCACAAAGTTCCAGTGCTCTATTCTTCCCCTGCTTAAGTTTATAGACCATGATGCTATATAGTTAGCATGAAAACATTCAATAAACGCTGAAATGGAAATCTGAAGCTCAGGTCTTTACCCCCGAATATATGTGCTTGTACTTTGCAATGAGCAAGAAGCTCCTTGTCTGGTTTCTTGCACACCTACTGTTTTTCTAGATGCACTGAACTGAAATACATTGCCTGAATTAATTGTCAATTCATATGGAAAAATGTATATAACCTTAGCTACTAGGGTTTAATCATTAACCTCAGAAAAGCATTTGCAGGACTAACAGAGCTCTAATTTTGTTTTCTCTGCGCTCCATCATACTCTCATATGCAGGGAGGAGCCAGATGGTGGAATCCTGCTCCCAGGCTCCACAGAGACAGGCAAAGAGGAAAACTGAAGTGGAGCAATACATATCTCCCTTGATGAAGGGGAGCTCAGGCAGTGACTCAAGCAGCCACCCAGTTATTTGTTCACTCTCATTCAAGAGCCTGGGCAGAACAGTGCCAAAGCACTCCTTAATTCCACAACTACTGTTATGTGTAACTATGCAATTAAATTTTAACAGAACTCACATAATTCAAGAAGAGAGAAATGCATTTCAATTTGAAAACTTGCAATTTTGATAGTCTAAGTCTTTAATAAAGAAAATGCTGAGGTTTTTTTTCTCCACAATGCCAAAATATCCTTGATTCTGAAATAATTTTTTTTAGCCTAATGCGTTGAAAACTCTGAAGCTCAGCAGTGGGAGTCCAAGATGGCTCCAAAGCTCCTGTTCCAATGCTATCAAACTTACATGGACACTCTAGAAACAAAAGTTCCCTAAAGAATAATGAATTAAACTGTGAAATCTTCGGAGTTTAACCAACCTATTGGGGAAGTTTCTTCATTGTCCTATATATTTAAGAAAATCATTTGCAATCAAGTCAGACAATTAAACTTTGTGCTCCTTAACACATCAGAAATCCTGCTCCCCTGCTCTTACAAATCCAATATTACATCTATCATCAAAAACTCCCCTTGGAACTTCAAATCCCCCAAATGAGAAAAAATTTTAAGGGAAAAAAAAAAAGTTTCCTCTCTTTACCATAAATTTGAAAGCAAATACAAACCAAGCACAGGGTATAGGAATGCCAGACACTGTAATAAAGATGCATTTGTGTTGATCCACTGTGCATCCACTTCATCCCAGCAGACCTTCACAGGATAAGGAGGCATGTGCAAGGTCCACAGCCCCTGCAATCTATGCTTTTGCCATGACTATGAAGCAGTCACCTCAGCAACCACAGCTTACACCTCACCTCACCACCACTTACTGTGTGAAGAGCAGCAGACTGCCTTCAGACACCAGGTATGATTAAAAACAATTGTGAATATTACACTCACAAAATTCCATTGCTATGACTATGGCCAATTAGTTTAAATGGTCAACCCAACAAATATACTTAAAATCTTCAGTGTGCTGGTGGCTGAAATGAAAATATTCACAAAAGTGTGCATAATTGGCAACTAATCCATCAGAATCCTTCTTTGACACTTGTTCAGAGGAACAACACACAAATCAGGCTATTCATATACATTCTTAGTTGCAGAAAAAGCAGGACTTTACTTAAAGCAATTTAAGTGTTATATTAACTGTAATGACCGACATTTTCAGAAAGCAAAATACAGTCAACATTTCCATACAGGCACATAATAAACATTTTCAGATATTAACTTAAATATTGTAAGATACATTGATTTTAAAAATATTTCAGAATACAAGTAGTTCAGAATTAGCAATTTATTTTCAAATTAGCAACTTGAACTTGAAATCATGATTCTGCCTTAAGAAGCCTGTTTGAAATTACTAAATTAGTAAGCTAAAATGCTGACATTCCAAATTACTCTGTTTATCCACAGAGCTTCTCAAGGAAATTCAAAACAGTACAAATGCAAACTTGCAATGAAGAAACAAAGGCACTTACAGTTTATGGATATGCATACAGAACATGAGATAATAGACCAAAGGTACCCCTAAACTAAGGTTAATTAAACTGTTTTAAGTAAGAAGGGACCCAATTCACACAATAACTTCAGTTGTAAGCTCCTCACAAAAGATATTGGAAGATTTTGTAGCTGAACAGAAGTATCACTGCTTCATTTTTTTGCGGTTCTTTGTGGTCTGCAGAATCGATACTAAGTACTGATGAAGAACAAGTTTAAGTCCTTTGCAACCATCAAAGAGATGAAGCCTGTCCTGAGGCTGTATCAGTACAACATGACCCTCTCCTTAGGTCTTTATGAACATGTTCCAGATCTACCTTTCAGTAGAAGGATTTAGCCATGAAACCCTGCTCCAGCTCCAGAAACTGCATGGAGCTAAAGCAAATGCTCCTCAACACCACCAATGACAGAGTCATGAGAGGTGATCCAGAACCAAAGTACCTTCACCATTAATAATCAGTATGCAGGACATCCCAGAAGACTTTCCCAAAAGCACTCAGATATAAACTTATCAAAGGGATCTGAGAACCTGTATTCATAGGAGGCACAGACTAAATTCCTCCTTCACTCCTATAAACCCCTTTCACTGAAATTACTGTTCACATACACATTGAACCTGAAGCCTCCACCCTAAACAGCAGGTCATGGGCTAGGTCTCAAGGGAAAGGAAATTCAAGGTAGAATCAGTCCTGATGGGTAATATAAGTCACTTCCAGTAAGTACAGGAACAATACAGAGCGGATGCAATAATTTCATCATATTTTAAAGATTATACTTCTCCCAGTGGATTACTAGCAATAGCCACCCAAGAGATTTGACACTATCCCTTTCTTGTTTGAATTTTGATGCAAAGATTTCTTGGGCTACATTCAGCAAGTATATCTCAAATCCCAAGGAGGCTACTGGAGATTAAAAGAAAACTGTGGGTTTAAGGGTTTGTTTTGGTTTTTTTTCTGGTTAAAATCAAAATAGAGCATGGCAGAAGGTGCAGAAAACAGAATGCAATATTGAAGATTATACATTCCAAATCTGTCATATCTTTAAGCATCTTCTGCTCACTGAGGTGTATTTGGTAGATGTGCTCACATAACTCCGTAACAGAGTACAAAGATTCCTAAGTTCACTATGACTTTGTGAATACCTTCAATTATATATATCTTAAGGTTATCATTCATATATTTTTAAAAATATATAAAATGTCATACACAAGCACTAATTCCTCTAGGAATGCCAAAATATGTTGGGCAGAGAGCAGGGGAGAAAAGAGAGGACATAAGAAAAGTTAAAGCATACTTATTATCCTGCTGTTGCTGTTGATTCTTTAATGCTCTACAATTATTCAGCAAGAATTCATTCCACGAAAAAGTGCCCCTGACAACTGAGCACTTGGATCTCTCTCAGAAGAGGTCAGTTTTCTTGCCTGATAACAATCCCCATCCTCAACTCTATTCCAACGACTTGTCCTCGTCATTCTTTTCTAAAACCAGAAAACCCTCTCACCGAGGAGTATGTGTTCAGCTGGTTTTCCTTAGCATTTCAGCAAACTACATTTTTCTTAAGGACCTTGAATAAGCAGCCTCTGGTCTGCTAGTCTGCCCTTCCTCAGGTTTTTCTGTTTTGCTTTGCACGCCAGCATGTCGGAACGGCCAAAGGATTGCCTATGGCCAAATTGATGCCCCAAATTTTAACAACTGAGCAAGTTTTACCTCCTGGCACTACTTACAGATGCTATCTGAACTCATTTGAGTAGATACTGATGCCTTCTTTTAGAGGCTAGTTATCATTTCATGCATGATGTTGAGAGCTGATAGCTGAGGATCACAAAGCATGTCAGTGCCGGGGCAGGAAAACGCTCCTTCTCCTCACGCCTGCTCTGATTCCCACCCTGACCCACAGACCTCTTCCGCTACTCCTGGAAAATGCCTTTCCTGTTAATTTTCTTTAAAAGCAACCAAAACCTTCCTCACTTCATAATTGTTAACACATTGATACTGCCCTAAGGCACCAGGACAGCAGAACTCACTAAAGATAAATACGATCTTGTTCAGCTTCATTGCAGCTAGCAGTTGCGTGCACAGCAATGACCTTTAAATGCTGGTTGAAATCAAAAATACAAGTCTTTTATGTATACTAAGAAATCAGTATGTGATGGATTAGTGGAAGTAAAAGAAAGAAGTCAAGAGCGGAGCTGTGCATGGCGCACGGATGTCCTCCTTGAGGACAGGGGATGTCTTCATCAGGTAAATCCCCCCAAGCTACTGCTTCAGAGCAGCCACTCATATTGCTGCTGCTTTTGCACTACACTTCTTGGTCAAAAGACAACATGGTTGCCTAAATTTCTCAAGACCATCTTCAAGTAAACAATACCAAAATTCATTTGAGGGCTTGAGGACTGCAATTTTAGCACTACTGAGTGAGGAAAAAATACACGCTTCTGTCATCTTAAAACACATCATTTGTACGTACCTCATCAGATTCTCCTGAAATGGGAGATGATTACATATCTGATGGCAAAAATATCCCCCAAAACCTAAGCTTTCAATTCTGCAACAGGAATACAAGAAAAAAATTCTTTTATCTGTTTTCACAGCTTTTTGCACTCAAATTTAATTAATGATAATAAATTCCAATAAATACTTTCTCTGAAGTATCCTTTATGAGCCTTCAGCTCTTACTCAGTGTACTTATTGCATGGGAATTTATCCAAGGTGGAGTCAATAACACTGCAGCTACCTACTCATCTAATCCCCTGCTCAAGCACATTCAGCAGAGCGTGCCAGAATCTGGTTGCTCAATTCCAGTTTCAGTAAGCTTGCCCTGCTGTGAAGGCTGAGCAAAACCTTCTCTGCAATTGCTCCTGTGACCTATTGCTCCAGAAGAAAAAACAGGAGGCCCTGTGATCTTTCCATTTTGTTGGCACAGAGACAAAAAACTGCCGTTGCGCGAGGAACTAAAACTGAAAAAAAACCACAAACCAAACAAAAACCCTACTTAATATAGCGATATTCCTCTTCCTTCCCAAAACTAAAGAAAAGCTGTTACTAAAAAAGGGTAGGCCATGAGTTAAAAAATTATATGTAGATGAAATGAAAAATGTCAGGAAGTCACAATTCCTGGCACAGGAAAAGGATGAATGTATACACGACAGAAAATTCTAAAACTAAGAGTTTTGCAACCCAAGAATGTAAGATTAAATTAAGACTGAGATTAAATCCCACAAGCATATGTCTTAAAGGGTGAAAATAAATAACTGTAAACCATAAAGTTTTCTTTCCAAATAAATTGCCTTTTCATTTTGTAGAAAAGCAGCATACATTGAGAAGAACATGCCAGACTTTGTCTGGTCAGCAACAGAGCAAAACCAGCAATAGGACAACTAAATAATTACACTAAATTATACTAAAGCAGAGATCCAAAAGCATCACTCAATATTTACAGTGGTAAATTGCCATTTTGGTCATGTCAGACCTGGTGGGCTGAAACATAATAAGTAATACTCTGTAACCTAAGGAGCTTAAAATGCAAGAGAGAGACACAGCTAATAAAGCAAACAATGAGTAGATGTGGAATAAAAATTATGACCGCAGCTGCTTTGCAGTAGCTGGCTGCTCATAACTGTTGATCTAACCTTTTCCTCCAGCTGGTAAACTGCATTAATATAGCTAAAAATACCTTTTCTGCTGTTTCTCCTTAATTCTCAAGACAGAAAAGGCTATTAATTGCCAAAGGAGTTGTGCACGGCAGAGTAAGTGGGTCACAAGCCATATTCTGAAAGCGCTAGTGAGAATGCAAACATTCCTGAACTCTGGATTTAGGCAGCATGTATTTCCTAAACTAGTTGGTTTCAATGGTTTCTGTGTTTCACTATTTCCTCCTTATTTTTCCCCCCTTGCATGTCTCCCAGGAATTGTTTGAGTCATATCCCACAAGGGCTACAGAGAGCTTCAGCTACTGTGGCTTCATCTCTGAGCTTCTGTGAAGCAGGAAGGTATTCTTAATTAATTCCTCAGACACCTAGCAGATGGAAACTGCCACCTTTATCTACTGTCTACTGCTCCTTTCCACTTCCAGGCATGAACAGCCCGGCTCCAAGCTGGCAGCCTTTCCCAGCGGAAGCATTTTCTCTGAAATGAACCCCAGGACTCACTGCACACAGCTCTGGCGAAAAAAAGGCCTCTAAATAAGAGAGAGAGACCCACAGTTTTCATCGAGGAGACATGTCATCTCCTGAGGCTTGCACCTTCTCGCAGAGAGTGAGCTAAGCTCTTCAGGAATAAAATTAAGTCAAAGTAGTAGCACATCCACTACTCTCACAGAAAGTATAGGCCAACCTCACACTAGATCAGGACCAGTAAATCAGCTTTCCAAGTGCAAATGGTGCACAGAAGTAGGGCAGAAGTGCATCAAATTGTGGTTTTATCTTATGCAGTTTTGAGGGTGAGGCTCTGCATTTAACCTACGGACACACACCCCTCACATGGACAGATCATTCGTCAATATACATCAACTTAATTAATTTTCCAGCAGGACAGAGAGATCCATTTGCCTGTCACAGAATAGAATAGGAGTTCACCAGCAAGTATATCCTTCTGAAATGAACGGGTTTATTTCTCCAGCTGCTGAGTAACATAACATTGGGTTGGGGTTTTTTTATTCCTTAAAAAGAGGCAAAATTAACAAGTAGCATTTACGAATGCAATACAGCCTGATTTGATCAATGTTTTCTCCCTATATTAAGATGTTTGTTAATCATTCATTCCATAATTTTCCTAAAAAGCTTCCTCAATACATTAAAAAGCATGCATCTCTATACATTCAATTACATGCAGAAAATTTCTATTGCTTGATTGGGGAGTCACGATGCCAACAGCTCTCACAGCTTGCCATCTCTGAAGACAGAATTGTACTTAATATTTAGTATAACTAGGCTTTTCATCTTCAGCTGTAATTACTTTCCACTTCAGAACTACAGAAGGAAGCATCTTCCTATACTTAAGCCACCCCACACACGGCTAGCTTGCAAGAATTGGACAAAGAACATTACTGATCTTCTCAAGGGAGTAAGATTATTTCCTAAGTGCCAGGAACAAACTGTAACTATTCATGTGTAGCGTAAGGAGATGCAGCATGAGAAATGACACACATTACTACGTCCATATTCTGAAAAAAACACTGCAGCTGAATTAAACTGCAGTTTATCACAAGCAATACAAAAATCTAGAATAGCCTTCAGAAAATCAGTTACACTTAAAAGGATAGCAAAGGTTTCATTAGTGGGTCTAACAAGGAGAAGGAATAAACTTCAATGTAAATACTTGCTGTTTAAAGAAAAAGTTCAGCAGAAACAGGTTTAAATGAGATTTGACACCCCACACCTCAAAAAGAAGTTACAAACATGGCCAGGCACTCAGAGAAAAAAAAAGTGGCATCAGCACTGCAGCTGAGATTGTGACTCACTTTCTACACAGATCAAAGAGGCTGCAATTCCAAAAAACTTCCATACATTCTATATATTTATTCAAACACATACATTCATGCTTTCTCAGTATCCTTCCACAGGAAGTCATTGTAACTCCATGAGAGCAAGGGAGTACAAAAAGGCAAGCAAACGGAAAATGCCTTTAAAAAGTCAATAAACACAACATTGCTTATTAATGAAGGAATGAAATAATTAAACAGTTTCAAACCCACAATCAGTAATTTGATCAAAACAACCAAAAAACTTACCTGTGTGTTGTTATTCCTGGCTTCTCTCCTTGCTGCTTTTTCTTTTAGCCTTTTCTCCTAAAACAAACAAGATGCACAGTTTTAAAGCAAGCTCCTGAGTTGGTTTTTGTTGAGGGTTTCTTGTTTGTTTAATAGTTTAAGATTAAAGTTGAACCATCTGGATATTTTTAATTCACACATGCTATACTAGTGGTATTCACCCTACATGTTACTGATGAAAAACTACAAATAAAAAGATCTGATTGAGATATTACTTATTCTTCTTGCTCTTAAAGGAAATAATACTAGAAGAATTATTCAAACTCACATTTTATCTTTACTGAGACTTGCCACTCTTAAAAGAAATTATGCAGCTAAGTATTTTGACAAAGTCTGTATCAGTCTCTAAAGCAAAGCAGTTAAAATGGCACCAAGAGGTCCAACTTCTTTATTTCTCAGTGGCTTAATAGGAAATTCAATCCATTTAACAAACTAAAATGATAATTTTCCTAAATTCAGAATTGCTAAAACAACTGGGGAGTGAAAGCTAAACCATATTCTGGCTAGCTCTTGTACCTCCATTATTAAAAAACACTTTACAATAGCATTTGCTTAGTGATTGCATTGATTCAGAAACCGTAACATTAAGTTTCCACCACCAAACTGATTCTGCTGTGGGAAAATGAGCAAAACAGAATGATAAAATTCATTCAAAGCTGCCTGCCACATCTCTGAGCATACAAAAGAGGCTAAGGTATTTAATTCAACTGACATCTATTGCTGCTTTTGTGGTGGTTGTTCTTATTGGGATTAGGTTATTTTTAAACCAACTGAAAGTTTATCTCTAATAAAGAGTCTGTCAGGTCTCTGCAACTACCCATTTCATGAGATAAGGCCACATGAGGTGAGGTCCCTCATAAAAGCACAGTGCTCCCTCCTTTTCTTTTGTCTTAGCAATGCTGAAGACACTGGTATTGAAAATTTTTTATGATAGCATAAAAATGTTTCTGGAATAGGCCATTTTTAGCATCAGCACCAAGAACCAAGTCCACATTAAAGGGGATGTTACTTTGACATCAGTCCAGGGGCAATATCTCTGCATAGAGAAGGCTGAAGCAGCATATATATTTCATCTCGTGGGAGTAATGAGAAAGCTACAGTTCCAACTGTACAGTCCCTGGTGCCATATCACAACAGCAATGCTACCAAAGCATACTGGTAGGTACCACATGAAGCTGCCTGGAAAAAGCAGCGTGTTTGAGTGCAGACCTGGGAGAAGAAGAACACAGCTGCCAAGATCCTCAAAACTGGTGTCTAAATCCAGTTTTGTTTGAGCCATTCGTCAGGTATGTGCCATTTTCTATTCACCCAATTACCCAAACTACAGAAGTGTTAGCTTACTTTCAAACTCTGAGTAAGGTAACGTCTTCTCTGAATCAAAACTAAACAGATAGAGTTCACCCACCCACACAAACGACAGGGACAGAACTGCACAAAGTTTGTGTCTCTCTGCCTTGTACATTTATCCAATGCTGTGTGCAAAGCTGTCTGGTACAAACACCTCGATACACCAAGAGCTACATGCCTGGGCCTTCAACACATGCTATGAAACAAAACAAAAACCCCGTCACTATAGACAGATAAAACACAGCTGTCTTATTTCAGGTTTAATTAAGAAAAAATTTTTTAAAAAAAGGTAATTATATTTAAGGCCACAAGGGCATCATGTGGGGCAAGAAGCCACCAGGACCAAGTCCTGTCTGGTAAAGACACAGCCAGTCTGCTCTCCAACAAGCTTGACCTAAGCATCATGACCTCTCAGGCATAATACAAACATAGTTCTTATGATTCCTTCTCTTCAAAGTTAAATTTATATTCATTTCTGATCATTTTTACGTAATGCTTCTCTAACGATTTCACTTCAGCTTTCCACTTCCACCCACTCTGTTTTTAAATCGTTTAATGTGCGTTCTTCACTCTTTGAGGTCACCACTTCTCTCATTCCTTTCCAACCCCAACTAGTCTATGATTCTATGATTCTTCTGCTAAATCTGTAATCCTTTTCAAACTTTGCTACCAAAAAAACAAAAGAGACCAGATCTAGAAAGTAACACATCGGATATTAAAAAGCAGGATAAAGCAGATTTTAAATTGGATAGTCCAGAAAATTTTAGATAGAATTCTATAGAATATGAAAAGATTTAACTAGAGCCACAGGCTAAAGCCCATTCAGCAGCAGTCAAAGCTCCTGCGAGAGGGATTTAAAACAGAGCACTGAAAAGAAAGCTGTGAAAACAGGAGACTGACATAATGCCATATAAGAGTAGTAACCAGACAGCATAATACACATAAGTCTCTAAAGAACAGCAAAGACACAAAAGATTATAAAGTTAATAGATGCAGAAACTGAAATCAGGAATAAAAAAGAGAAACAAAAAAGCAGCAATCAACGGAGATACTGTCAAGATTTTGGGGGTTTTTTGGTTTGGGGGGTTTTGGTTGATTTGGTTTTAGTGAGTTTTGATTGGTCGGTTGGGGCTCTTTTGAGGGGGAGAGACACGATTTGGCTCCTCATCAATGAAAAACAAAAGCAGGTTTTGCATAGGATGCAACATGGGCACCAAGATGGAGTCAAGAGTCCTGAAGGAGCTGCAAATGAAGTTGCTAAGCCACTGTCCATCATATTTGAAAAAACATGGCAGTCAGGTGAAGTT
>JAOEHY010047110.1:0-48650 GCA_025447955.1 Psilopsiagon aurifrons
CAGGCCGAAAGTCAAAAACACAGCACTGCACCAGCTACTAAGAAGGGGAAAAATGACTGCTACTGCTGAACCCAGGATAGGCGTCTTCCTCAAAAATTTGCTGTTAGCAGCCAGAGAATTGTTTTTGTGACTGATCAGAGGATCCACCTTTTGCATAAACTCTTGGACTTCATGTCAAAGATCACCAAATATGCCCCGACCTTAGATTTGCATTTCACTGTGGTTTGTCCCACAAATGTAAATTAAAATATTAGACATTCCAGTCATCTTTGTGAATCATTGAACTGTAATTGGACTCAGTTTTCCATGGTCTGTGATTTCCTGGGTTTCCTGTGATGCACCTGAAGCTCAGTCAGAGGGATGACAGATGCAGTGTAGTAAACGGTCTGAGCTAAACTCAGATCCACAGAGAAGAATGAAGCCATATGGAAGTTGTTTTTCTTTTTTCCTTCCTCAAGTACAGTATTTTGAGCAGCAGTTTTACAGAACTCTTTTTCCCCCCACCTTTCTGTTGGTAATAAGAAATCATGGTTTATCAGTCCTCTACCACAAGATCTTGGATTTAAAATGGTAGGTTTATGTTAGGGATCACACTGAAATTTAATAGTGGAACAGTTATTTTTAATCTTGTTGCTAAGCTTAATTAAATGTTACTGAAGTTGATACTACTATTCTGAAAGGTATCTTGGTACTTCTGCCCCTGTGAAAAATGGAAGTCCTGTGTGGGTAGTATGATTTCTTCTGCCAGTTTCTGGTGTCTCAACAGACAAGAAAAAGGTGAAACTCAGACCTCTAAAATAAAGTAAGACCTAACAATGGCTTTATTACCTAAGATGCTTAGAGCTGTCTCTGCATTCACTGTCACACCTCTTTTCTCCCGTTATTCCCTGTACTTCAAAAGCCTCTTTGTGCTATTGCAATCTAACTTTCACAGTTGTACCTCAAGGGTTGAAGCCTTGTTTGATTTTTTTTGCCTAAGCTTAGATGGTTCACAAGCTAGTTTCAACTCACGCTAGCTTCATTTTCAAGGCAGCTCTCCGTGCGCCAGGGGTGACTGAACACAAGTCTAGCATGTACAGGGGTAACACATACCTACTTATTCAGTTGTGCAGTGTGGAGCTCCAGTATGGCTACATTTGTCTAGCATGAAAGAAGCAAAGCCTTGTGCTGTAAAATCAATCTCTTTTGTGTTTTTGTGCTATTGTGTAACTTGCATTTCTGCAAACATTTTGGTTGTTGCATCACAAGACTTAAACTAAAGCTCTGGATGGTTTTATTCATGTGGCCTGCACTAAGCTGCCAGGGAAGCTGGAAAAGAATCTGTCCCAATCATTTTTCACTCATTTAGATCTACCACTTGAAAGCATTTTATATGAAAACCCATGGCAGATGTAATAAATAACAGATTCAAGATGCATTGCATCCTAGATCTGTCACTCCGGCGACTAGTTTCCAACTTCTTCCTGTGTGATACCCCAATTGTCTTACTGTCATAAGCAGAGTTTGGTCTTTGATTCCTCACACTTCTGCTCTGTGTATTAATGAGAACTTGAAATGGCTGGTCCAAAACCAGAGTTTTTGTGAACGCAAATCAAGCTTTAGGTTGTTCCTTGCCAGTCTGATCTCCCTCTTTGGTATCTTTATTACTAAGATATTTCTGATCTGGCATTTTAACAAATGATTCCTTGAAGTTTTGCTAGATTGCCGTTTTTTCCTGCTCTTTCCTTAGACCCTCAGTAACCTTAGGAAAAAGATACTTGGTTAGCCTAGTGTGATCAACAGTTGCTAAATCCATGTTGTATCTTTATGTCTTCAACCTTCTGTTCAAAAACTCAGTTCAGTGATTTCTCAGGGCAGCCATTCATGGCCATGTGGATACCACCTTGTCTTCCCCTAAGAGGATGACTCAGCAATTGTGCAGAGTCATGGTTTTGTTTCTGTATAGTCAGGTCTTTGAACTGAGAAAATAAATGGTATGAGGTTTTGTCCTCCATTTATTTCACTTTATCCTCTCTGTTATTTGCCCTGATGATTGTCTAGTTGGCTCTCTTGTTTCTTTCTCCTCTTGAAGGCTGTTACTGCTTATTTATGGCTGCCAGCTTCAGGCCTAAAGTTGCTTATTTGATTTACTTTAATTTCTTGCTTAATCTTTAGAGGAAGCTTCCAGCTGGCCAGTCTCCTCATTTTACTGTGTTGCAAGAGCTAAGCTGGCGTGTGTTCTTTCATTCCAAGGGCTTCTGCGGAAATGAGGAGAGCAAGGCAGCTCCCTGTAAACCACACCTTGGGAATGGAATTGCTGTTACAGAAGTTTCTCAGGCTTGCATGGAGCAAGGAGATAATGAAAACAGGAGAATCCTGAGACAGCACCATTGTGATGATCTGCAGGTTAAGTGTTCAGAGTTTCATGTGCTGTGTTGTACTGAAGAGCAGTGACAGTGGCAGAGAAGTGAACAATACAGCCTGTGCTGATTGTTTTCTTTAGAACAGATATCCTGAATTTTATTTATCTTTTTTTCCTGTGCTAAACTCAGAAATTCTGTCTTTGCATTGAAAAAAGGGCAGATTTCAGGCAAAAAAATCCCGTTGGCATTTCAGAGCTGTTCTGTATTTTACACTGATTCCAGTGAGAATGGTGCTGGAGAGAGATAATGGAAACAAGGGTTCCAAAATCAGACCTAATCCAGAATCCTGCATGATTTAGTCTCTGATCCAAATTTTATCTTCCATCATTTACTTATGCTAATGAATTAGGGAGTATTGTTTAGTCCAGTGATTTTTGGGTTGGAGTACAATCCACACATTTTCTTATATGAAAGATACACTTCAATGTCTATGATTTCATCTGCAGTTTTTGGAGTATATGCACACAGTCTCATTGCAGCTTTAAGAGCACGAGTTGCACACATGAAGCAGTAAAAAGATCAGTTGCCAAAAATGAGAAGGATTGTGACAGAGTATTAATGGAGCTCCTGAGAATTCTCAGGCAATGCAGAAACACTTGGAATTCCCTGTTCCTCCAAGGCAACCACATCATTGCATTGGTTTGACGTGTGCTTGCATTTGTAGGTCTCTACTGGATGGAAGGCATAAGACCTCTGCATGTTTATCTAAATTCTCTCTGCTGACTGAGCTAATTGGGATTTCGCTGAGCCGAAAGGTCACTTGCGTGTCACATTCTGTCTCATGATGTAGTTTATTGCCAGCTGTGTTGTGTGCATCTATGCTGTAGCTGCGTGCTTCCCCTTGGAGAGGAAGTGGTTGAAGGACATCCAATAACAAAAAGGCCAAAGTCAGAGGTACTGCAGGTCTGTCTGAAGATGTGTGGTTGCTGTGTTCAGACTCTTTTCCAGGTATCTTGTTTGAACAAGCAGGGGATTGGTTACCTACTGTGAACAATCAAGTTGGTACCTTTGCCCTTATTTCGGAGGAGGTTTTCAAATGCTTGCTTTTGCATAGGTAACAGGCAAGTCACCTGAAGAGTTTAATCTATATGTTTGATAAAATAATCATATTTTTAAGTACTGCTGTGATCAAAAGGCGTTTATATGTAGAAAGGTGTTGATATGAGAACAGGACTTTTTATTATGGGACTCCTGGAACTGGGAACAGAGATAATTCCATCAAATTCTCTAAATTCTGTAGTTACGCTAAATGAAGCTCAGTGGCAATAAGTCCTTGCATATGTTCAGCATATTCAGAAAGGACATCTTTCTTAAGCAGCAACTATCAAACTAGGGATGAACTTTAAGTAGGATTGTATCTTCTTTCCTTCTACTGTTAATGTGCTTCTGGTGAAGGCTGGTCACCTTGGCTGAACTCATGTCTCAGAAGCACTGAGCCTTATTCTGATCTCCTTATTAGACTATAATGCCATTAATTTTGAAGAAATGATGCCTGATCTGTGTGCTCATACATGAGACTGCAGAAAGGTATGAGGTTTTCAGTCTGGTGACAGGCATGTGATAGTCATCTTGATGTCACAGCACATTGCTGTCTTTTGCAAGCTGTACATGATTTGGTATTGCAAGCACAAGGTGGTGATTTTGGCTCTGTTTCTTTGACTCTTCTCCCCCAGTAGCATCCACGTAGCATCTCTCAAGTGGAATCATTTTCAGCGTCTGACTTTCCCTCAGGTCAGAGTGATGCAGACTCTGGGTTGGATCTCTGAGTCTCCTTCCATAGCCCCTTGGGTCCTAATTATAGTTCCTTAACATGTGGCCTCCAGCCAGGCAGCTATTGGCCCTGAGGTATGCCAGCTAGAGTTTGCCTTCTGCTGTAGACTCTGACTCACAGCTGCCTGCTGTGCCTGGCTTAGATGTTGGGCCTCCTCCTTAGAGTGGGCCATGATCCTAAGGATCTGTTAATCCCTAAATTAGTCATGGATGCTGGAAAATTTGAGTATCCTGAGAGGTAAGTGGGAATCTGTTTGGATTTCAGTTGGGTGCTCCTGTGGCATGGTAATTCCAGTTTCACAGTGGTGTAGACAAGCAAAGAAAACTAAGTTTGGATTTCATCAAGTATTTGCAGACCTACTTTTTGCAAGCTTAGAAATTAGTTCCACACTAAAAAAGTAAATAGAAAGTCTATATTGAAATTAAGCACTTTCCACACAGATGTCAGGGGTCAGAGCTCATCTTGCTGTCCCAGAGGAGGGCCATGAAAGCAGATGTGGGGAGTGCAAAGAATTGAATGAGGCAGAAAATGTATCTTTTTTGTGGTTCCATTTGCTTTCAGAACCACACAGATAACTGTGGCCAAGTCATGAGTGTTGTTAAAGCAATGAGAAGGCACACGGGGGCTGAAGCAAGAGATTGAAGAGAATAGAAGTTATGAGTCTGCAGACCTCCCACAGAGGTTAATGCAGATAGCTTTGGACCTAGATGTTCAGTGCCCCTGACTAACACAGCTCTCATTTCAGCAGGAGTCAGACATGTAAGCAGTTTTGTTTTGTCTGGGCTGAACACAAATCTCTGGGCTATATTTCTCTTCTTGTAAAAATGGACATGGGAGCACTGTTCTGCCGTGCTGAGGCATTGAGGATAATGATAATGAAGGCAGCTGGGATTCTGTGCACTGGCCATGTTCACATATTGTAAGATCCCAAGTGTGAGTATCAAACGTTTGGGGAATGAAGAAATGCAAGACAGTCTCTACGGTATGTGGTACTGCAGTCTGACAGTTCTGCAGACTGTGTTATGCTCAGGTGTCAAGACTACTTTAGCTATAGTTAAGTTCTCTTTTGCTGCCTCTGTTGTGTGCCAGTCTGGGATGGGGTGGGGAGGGGAAGTGCACAGTGGCAATGCTGCTAATAGTGGAGCAATGACATCAGGAGAAGCTTCTGGAGCAATCCTGAGCTGAACCAGACACTTCTGTGTTGTGAAATTCTCTTGGCCTTCATTCTCAAGAGACTGTCATTTCTTGTAAACTGAGAAGAGGATGGACTGGAACTTTTTTGCACCTCCTTTATTTCCAAATGGGCGTTTTCCCCTTCTGTAGCTTTCTTAAAGGATATAACAGTGCAGCCCCAGTAAGGAGTCAGAGTGGGGGGACAACTATTTCGACTGGTTTTGTCTGCATGTGCTGAAGTTTCTTGAGCTGCACAGCTTTGTGCGTGTGCATTGTGTCAAAGCTAGGTGGTAAAAGGCTGGATAGCATGAGGTAAGTGTTTGGAGAGCTAGTTGACATCCTGAAAATTACCAGAGACCCTCTCTTGAAACCACTTACACCCTTGTGCAGGGGTGATGCTTGTGTCGGCTGCCCGAAAGCCCCTCACAGAGCTAGGGAACATAGCTCTCACACACCTCACGTGGGTGTGTCAGCTCTGCTGTGGGTTGCAGAGACAAGGCCTTCATTCTTCACCTCTGAGCTGATGCTTGCAGCCATGTGCGACAGAGCAATTGGAAGTGTGCTAAAGGTGTGGGATAGATAAA
Organism: Psilopsiagon aurifrons; assembly: GCA_025447955.1. Classification (NCBI taxonomy): domain Eukaryota; kingdom Metazoa; phylum Chordata; class Aves; order Psittaciformes; family Psittacidae; genus Psilopsiagon; species Psilopsiagon aurifrons. The sequence goes on from JAOEHY010047110.1 coordinate 5,931, forward strand.
TGAAGAAATGGAAGAGGCTTGCTTTTCAGCAGGAATGCCATTTGGAACACTTAGATGATGAAAGAACTTAAAATTACGAGAGTTTTAGTGCCCTTTAGGAAACACTGTAGAACTGAACATCACTTTTTTTTTTTTTTTTTGAGAATAAGGTGAAGTTTCGTTCTTTAAAAAACAATCAACCCAAAACTAATACATAATAATTGCACTCCTCATCAAACTTCTGTGTTTCTTGGGGTTGCATGTATATGACTTAACTTTCAGTAAAGCCTGGTTTGGTTAGACTTTTCCATAAGTCTTGCCTAGAGTTCATAGGGTGGGAAATATGTATGCATCAGAAAGTTAAATCATTTCTAGATGGACAAATATAGCAGATTAGCAGAGGTAATTTTTACGTTGACATACTTGAAATGCCTTATTTCATGTATTTCCTTCAAGAAGATAAAGTTAGTGTGGCCGATGCTTTTCAATAGGTATGTGATAGCAGAGCTGTAAGGTGCCTCACTCTCTGCTGAGGAATTTTTGGTGCTTTTGCTGGCCCTTTGCACTGGAATGAATCCCCTTGCCCCGACCAAAGGTTTCACGGGTGACTTCTCACTGCCATGCTGTACATACAAATAAATGCAGACTTAAGAGGTGGGGTATTACCTTCACTTAAAGGTCAGGGCTTTCTCAAAGTTGTTGACACTTCTAGTTGATTTTGTAAGATAACATAATGAAGTCTCCAAAGCCAGTTGGTGTAGTTAGCTACAGCTGTGGCTGGAGTCAGTTACAAATCCTCTTTCCAACTTGTAGCAGAAAGTGTTTCAATTAAATCTGCACCACCAGAGGCGACAATAGTTTGGGGAAGGAGAAATAAGCTGCTAACGTTTGACAGTAATTGGCAGCTTCAGCAGTGAGGCCAAGGGGTAAATGGAGCTACCCAGAGTAAATTCCCTTTTCTCCTGGAAAAGCTCTTCTTCCAATGGGTGGTTGGGGCCTCCTGTCAGGGGACTCGGTGTGGGTTAAGATTCCATGCTCCTGCTTCTGCTGTGCTTGTTATGTGGGATAAACAGACTTCGTGGTCTCCAGGGCTGCCAATCTGGCCTCTTTCAGAAACACATAAATGCCTGATCCCAGTCCCAGGGAACCTGATAGGAATCATTCAATTGACTTGGGGTCAGATGCATTTTCCACAGCCTGCATGTTGTACACCTCACTCAGAAATCTACCATGTTGGTCTGTTGATTTGGAAAGCAAATGATTCTGTCCATAAATGCAATACAACATGCGTTTTATTCTGCAGGGTGCTAAAAGCTAGCAAGTGTCCTGTACTTTTCTGAGAGCTGTGCTTGCTCTTTGTTCTGAGCCCTGACAGAATACAAGATGTAAATAGAGTTTGTTTTGGAAAGAATGATACAATTTGAAGATACTTTTACTCTCCACACCCCCACCTCCTCTTTTGTAAAATACCGATATTAGCTGGTACATATTGGAATGTGTCTTTCCAGTCATTTCATTTTTGCATTCCTTGAATTGTAAGATGGCTTTGATGCAGGATTTTATTTATTGCCTGTATGTAAACTTTTACGATGTCTATGTAAACTTTCATGATGAGGTTTGCTCTAGCGTGGAGCTGCGTTCTGTTTTTCTACTCTGTTTGCCTTGCTTAGACTCACTCTACTTTATTTCTGGAAAAGCAAAGACAATTAAGGTTGTGTTGCCCTCTCAAAAGGATTCCCTGACTACAGGTTTTGAAACTTTTGTGCACTCCAGACTTGGCCTCTGCCCTTAAAAAAGAAACCACAATATCCACTTGAAAGCATATATCCCTAACTAAAATCGAGTTGGGGGAAATGTGCAAGAGGTAAATCCTTAACTGTGCGTATCTTCATAGTCTGTTCAGGCCAGCCATTTCATGTTTTAACAGCCAATTGCAACTTGTAAAATACTTAAATACTTCCACCTTGTGAAAGCCATTAGTTTACCTGGTTTTGGTCTAGGGGAATGACGGAAATAAACTGCGTCAACAGTTCAGCAAAGGCACCAGCAGTCTGTGTGGCCAGAGGTCAGCTGTTCCAGGTATTCATTGCGCCTCTAAGGCTCAAATGGCTCCATGGTTAGTGACCTCCCTAATTCCTCTTCCTTCATTTGTTTTCTCAGCTTCTTCATAATGAGCAATTGCTGGAGGTGTCAGTAAACACATTTTGCCTAATTATGAACTATTCCAGACACTGTGGATTGGAAAGTTCTGCTCTTGCCTTCAGCGTTTTTGGGAAAGACTGGGTGGAGAGAAAAGCAGAGCCAAGAGTGGGATACTTTTATGGAGAAAGGCACAGTGTTACTTCCAAAGAGGGACAGGAAAAGGGCAAGAATGTAAAGATAACTCCTGAAATGCTTTGGAAATGTAAATGTATTGAACCTAAAAACCATGTCTGTAGGAGGCATATATTCTCATTGTGTTTGCACTGATGGGCACACAAGAGATAAGGGAAAATATGGACTAAGACAAAGCAATGTTGAATGCTAGAACTCCAAGCTTTGTAGCAGGACCCCCTTTGATGTCTGTCTGCCCAGTGTAGCTGGGTACATACTTAGGGTATGACTGTGCACACTTGCAAACAGATGAAAGTTTACTCTTAACTGTTGTAAACTGTCCAGGTTAGAGTTACCTCCGTCCATCAGCTGCACAGTCATGGTGCTTTGATGAATGAGCTTGGCCTGTCTTAGCTATGTCTACATGACTTCTTTTTCAGAGCCAGTTCATGTTTAGTTGTTCTCTACTGCAAGTAGAATATGTGCTTATGTCTGCAAAAGGCAATGTAGATGTATCTTTAGGCTCCCTTAAATATCTGCCTAGCAGCCAAACAAATACAAAAATCCAGTAAGAGGTGCCAGAAGGGTTACATGTGCTTCTGGACCAGGACTTGTGTACCCTTTCAGACCATATGGGAGGCTTCTTTTTGTGAATGGGGTTCACAGTTCTGAAAACTGTTCTGAGCCATGCGATCTGAAAGTGGGAATAAATCAACTTCTCTAAGTTCCTCCAAATGAGGTGGTGTGGTTGGCAATTCCATCTTAGCTCCTGCAACCTATCCTTTGAGTTAGTGTGGTTACTAACTGGAAGTTACAGAAGTTAAAGAAGTTATGCTGCCTTATATACCAAACAGGAACACATATTATGATGACTGGAAAAAGGGGACTATAACTCCCATTATCTCAAGAAGGGAAAAATGGATGAGCTGGGGAATTACAGTCAGCCTCACCTCTGTCCCTGGCAAAATCTTGGAGCAGATTCTCCTGGAAGGCGTGCTAAGGCACATGAAAAACAACAAGATGCTTGTTGACAGCCAGCATGGCTTCACTAAGGGGAAATCCTGCCTGACCAATCTGGTGGCCTTCTATGATGGGGCTATGGAACTGATGGACAGGGGTAGAGCAGTTGATTTCATCTACCTGGACTTGTGCAAAGCGTTCGACACTGTCCCACACTACATCCTTGTCTCTAAATTGGAGAGACATCAATTTGATAGGTGGACCACTCGGTGGGTAAAGAACTGGCTGGCTGGCTGCATGCAAAGAGTTGTGCTCAATGGCTCAATGTCCAGCTGGAGGCCGGTAATGAGTGGTGTCCCTCAGGGATTGGTGCTGGGACCGGTCTTGTTCAACATCTTTGCTGGTGACATGGACAGTGGGATTGAAGGTGCCCTCAGCAAGTTTGCCGATGACACCAAGCTGGGTGGTTTGGTTGATATGCTGGAGGGAAGGAATGCCATCCAGAGGGACCTTGACACACTTGTGAGGTGGGCTGATGCCAACCTGATGAGGTTTAACCATGCCAAGTGCAAGGTCCAACACCTGGGTCGGAGCAATCCCACGCACAGCTACAGATTGAGCAGAGAAGAGATTCAGAGCAGCCCTGCGGAGAATTACTTGGGGGTGTTGGTTAATGAGACAATGAACATGAGCTGGATGCAGCGTGCGCTCGCAGCCCAGAAAGCCATCCGTATCCTGGGCTGCATCAAAAGGAGTGTGAGCAGCAGGTCGAGGGAGGTGATCCTGCCCCTCTGCTCTCATGAGACCTCACTTGGAGTATTGTGTGCAGTTCTGGGGTCCTCAACATAAAAAGGATATGCAACTGTTGGAACAAGTCCAGAGGAGGCCACGAGGATGACCATGGGACTGGAGCACCTCCCATATGAAGATAGGATGAGAAAGTTGGGTCTGTCCAGCCTGGAGAAGAGAAGGCTGTGTGGAGATCTCAGAGAAGCCTTCCAGTATCTGAAGGGGCGCTATAGGGATACTGGGGAGGGATTCTTCATTAGGGACTGTAGGGATAGAACAAGGGGTAACTTAAACAGGGGAAATTTAAATTGGATATGAGGAAGAAGTTCTTTACTGTAAGGGTGGTGAGGCACTGGAATGGATTGCGCAGGGAAGTTGTGAATGCTCCATCACTGGCGGTGTTCAAGGCTGGGTTGGACATAACCTTGGGCAGCATGATTTAGTGTGAGGTGTCCCTGGCCATGGCAGGGGGGTTGGAACTGGATGATGTTAAGGTCCTTTTCAACCCTAACTATTCTATGATTCTTTGCCATTGTAATGTTAAAAGTGACACCATTTGGCGACAGCACATGGCAGCAGCACCAATACTATGAGGCAGGTGTGTACTCTGCTGTTTGGAATAATTCTAATATAAACATGTCCTATATGTTGTCTGGCAAATACAAAGAGGGAAAGAATTTATTAACTCAACTATAACCTTCATGCATTCAAATTTTAAGGTGTTTGCTAAGAAGAAAGAGCAGAACACACACTGTTTTCTGGCTGTCATCTCCAGCCTACACCCTCATTCCATCCCTGTTTCAGGCAGGCACTGAAACTCCAGCACAAACATTTTGTGGTTTTCCTGACTGGGCTCTAGTAAAGCTCCTCAGCTGCCTCTCCACAAGTATTCTTGCTTTGTGAAGGAAGCTTCTTTAAGCAATCAGCTAGAAGGTATCAAGTACTAAAATCACTGAGAATAAAAAAAGAAACCTACAGCGCTGCATATCACCTGGGACTCGTAAGTGGGTACAACTCACCCCTGCCTGAAAGGGCTGGTGCCATTCAAGTCTTCTGGAGTGAGTTTCACCTGATATGGCTGAAATAATATAATTGTATATAGTTTTTCTGACCAACTGTGCTACACAGGCAGCTAATTCACACAAGTTTATTGAAGCGGGCACTGTAGTTCTGATTCTGTTCTTGTGTAGGTCATGGCAAAGCTCTCAGAGAAGAAAGTCAATTCAGTATTTTGCTTAAAGCTGTAATATTAATTTGGAAGCAAAAAAGTTATTCTCGACCTTACATTAAAAAAATACATATTTAGTGCTGGAGCTCATCTGCAGTGGACTAGCTAATGAAAATTACTACAAAGAAAGCAAAGTGCATCTCATTTATCTTTCTTGAGAGAAATGATTTTTTAAAGTCAAAACATGCCTGTGAAAGTGTGGAAGTTCTTATTTCTCAGAATACTTGCCATGAAAATTTTGGACCAGTGCACAAATAAAATTATTCTGTGTCTACTAAAAATACTTTCTAAATTCAATCTGTTGTTTTGTTCAGGTTTAGGTGCACTGTTTCTAAAGTTGCTTTTTTCTGTGGGATCTTTGGAAACAGGCTGAAGCTCTTATTAAGGTGTTAATTGATATCGATATGTTCACCTGGCCAAATACTGCACTTCCATAACCTTGTTTTTAACTCACTTCTTACAATAGTTTAACGTTTTCCCCCCATGACTTTATATTTTGGTGACAGTTATTTGAGGCTGTAAATACAGTCCACTTTCTTCTTTTCCTGAGATACTTGAAAGATTTTTGACCTGCTTTCATTTTTGAGTCCCACCTATTAATTGATATTGGTTTTAATATAAAGAATAAATGTTAAAGGAGTCACTGTTAAGCCTTTGCTGAGATTTGTTCTTTATCTGCAGGCCAGAGGGAAATACGTCATTTAGGTCTTGAACCATGAATTCTGTCTCTTTTAAGGCTCCGGTGATGCACACAGCACTCTTGGTACAGATAGGCAGATTGAAGAGGTTACATAAAGGATATTGCCCTTGTCAAGGACACAATAACATAAAGTTAACTTTTTACCCTTTGAGGAATAATTTACTGCTGGGAGGGGAATGAGGAGTAATGACTCGTACAGCCCTCAGGTCATCAAGAAGTCACTTAGGAGTCTTCTATTGACTTACTTTGATTTTATATTAACTGCTTCTCTGTGCCTTAGTTAATCCAACAGTAAAACAGATGTTCTTGAAATTTTTCAGGTGTCAAGCTACAAATAATGATTGTAATTATGATCCTCATTGATTTTCAAGGATTTGGAGAGGCACACTTCTGTTGTGAAGTATTTTTCCGTAAGATTTAATTTAAAGAAAAAAAAGCCAAGAGTCATGTGTTTGGCTGTAGTAGGCAAGAAGAATTTTCAACACTTTGCATAACAAGCTCTTCTGCATGTCAATCAGGTAGTTGCACATGAAGAGGCTAAATAGGAGCATCTCTAAGTGTGCTTGCAGGATCCTGTAACCATGTGCCATGACTTGGCATGCTACAGTTCATTCTTATGTATGCTTCTTCCTAGTGTAAATTTTATTTAGAATGTGTTGTGATGTGCTCGGATACTGTACATTGTTATTAGCTGATGGAAAGTTTTATTTGATACAGTACATGTGGAAAAAATGTTATTATTGCAGATCTTTTCCAGGTAAAATGCGTTTGAAAATTAAGATCAAGTCTTCCGTGTTCTTTGAAATGCAGGTAAAATTCTGTGGGTGCAGAGTGATTGAACAGGACTATGAAGAAATGACTCTGAGAGTTTCAGGCTGAGATCTCTGAAACTGCTTTAAGAATTTGAGTGCTTCATCTCCATTCATCGTTACAATTCTCTTGAAGATGTTCTGGGAGTAGGTAGTTAACCAGGATTTAAATCCCTGTGTTGCCTAGTTAGACTTGAACTGTCCATGTGTTCTCTCTGTGCCTCTGTCAAATATCGATGGTTGCATTTGTCAGGGTTTGTAAGCCAGACTAGTGGGGATGATACTGGGAGACTGAATTGAGATAAACAGAAATTGTTACCTTTGGAATTCAAGATCCAAGAACACTACCTAAGTATATGGAATCAGCATATGTTATCTATAAACATACAATATTTAACAAAAAATAGTCCTCTAGAATGGTTGAAAACTTCAATCCAGGAGGGAAAATATAATAATTCACAAAAAAAGTCACATGGTGATAAAATGATGTCAAAGCCTCTCTGCCCTCTCAGCCTCCTCCGTTTTTTAACTCCTTATTTTTCTAATTGTAAGCGAGGGTGGGTTTGCTTGGGGATGGAAATGGGCACAGCATCATTTGGCTCTTGGGGTGGTTGTCAGGACTCTGAAATTTGGAGCACTTCCACTCTGTTTTTGCCTTTGATTCTTAGAGTTTTATTTTTACTTTCAACTTTGAGTAGCCATTTTGCAGAAGGAAATTCTAGAGCTTCTGGAGTCCTGGAGGAGCTTTAACTTATTCTGCATTGAAATGAAATTTATAAATTCCATCATTCTGATAGGAAGGTACAAATAAAACTAAATTTATTTAATTTAAGACCAAGTTTATGAGAGAAATGTATAAACCAGAAAGAGAATTCTGAAGAATTTGGCTTGAACTGTTGGTTTGTTGTGAAATTAAAAGTCCTCTGCATCAGATACACAGGGCCTGGTTACCAGTATCCTCTGGTTTTATCAATCTATGCTTTCTGTGGCCCAGAAGGTGAGGGGTTTTCTATGATAAAATCACTGACACAAATATATTTTTCCTTTTTCATTCAGTCTTCACTGTTTGGGGTTGGTTTTTGTTTGGGTATTATTGCTGAGTAATCCTACATACAAACTGATTATGGAATATGTGGGAAATGTGCACAGATGATGTGGCTGGAATAGCATACATATTGGTAAATAGAATTTTGCAGTAAGTGCTGGCAACGCTTGAATCTGAGAATATTTGCCTTGACTTTCAGATTGCTCATTACAGTGAAGTGGGAGATTCATTAATGATTTGGAATTTTATCATAGGTAGTTTTTGTAAATGAAAATCCAGCTTTGATTTTTCTCTTCAGCGCTGGAAATCAATGTTTGTTTAGGAATCCCTCCAATAAAGTTTAGTAGTAACATTCCCTGGATTTTTCCATCACTCAGCTGTGTGTTTTAATGCAGCTGTCTTGGCTTCTCTTGTAACATCACAGAGCTTTCAGAGTATTCTAAAAATAAAGCCAGACTCTCTGTTGATTGTTGCTTAGTTTATCTAATAGTTCCAAGAGTTGTTCCTGTACATCTCCTGCTGATCCCTTAGGTGGAAGATTCCCAAGCAACTTACTTTGTTTTGCAGTCTGTTATGGTGACTGATTATGGTTAAAACTGATATGATCAAAACCAGAATACTGGACAAATAGAAGAGTTACTGGTATCAACTTCTGAAGTTTGTCACATCTTGCTGGCAATAATCCACAGGCTGTCCTTAGATGATTTCTTGACCAGTAGTGCTTCAGTTTGTAATAAAATGGGGTCAAGGCACAGAGCTCGCAGTAAAGCCTGGTTCTAGATTTCAAAGATACAAGAGGACCAATGCATTTGATACATACTCTCCTATTAGCAGCAGAGAGGTTGTCTGTCCATCCATGCATACAGATCTATTTGCCTTTCTCCAAAGCTGAGTCTTTCAAATCTGTAAGTTGGCACGATCTACTTCCATGGCAGCTGCATGCTCACTGAACATGGTGTCCTTTGCTCTCTAGACTTGCAAGGGCCAGGAGACAACCCTTCCTATACCTACTTACTTCTCACTAAAGGATCTGAAATGGCTTCATCTATGCAGGAAAAGAAGCTTTTGAACTTGTTCTAGGTACAGTAAAAACTGCAGGGACAGCTGATTTTTTTGCAGCTGATTTTTTTTTTTTTTTTTCTCCAAGCTTTCCAAGCTTATCTTCTTTTTTGGTGAAGTTTATCCTGGGTTTATCAGTTCTTTATAGTTTTCAGCTTGCCCTTGGTGATTCCCGGTTCTCCAGTGGGTGTTTCAGGTTACTTTCACATCAGTGATTCCATCTCCTTTCTGTTCCCAGTGGATAGTTTTCCCATCCCTGTCTCATGTTTGCTTTCACAGACCCCTGCCTTCCTGTCCAACCATCTTTCCCCTTGACGTCAGGCCCACAGTGCCCTCAGGGCATTTATGCAAACAGGTGAGAAGGGGAACTGACAGAACTCTTCATTCACTTCCCTTTTCCTTCCTGTTTCCTAGACTGAAGGTCTGTAAATTGCGCTTGGAATATTAGTAACACATTGCTTCTTATTAAAAGACCAAGGGCACATATCACAGCACAAGATGTCGGTGGCTGTGACAGCGATAATGACGCACATTGGTATTTAAAAAAAACCAAGGAGAAATAAATCTGTGTTCATTTCATTCATCACATCAGCACCATTTGCCAGTTCTGGGTGGAAGCAAAGCTCAATTGAAAGCCCAGCATTGTATAACATGGCAAACTTGCCAAGGTTTCTGACAGCCGTTACATACAACTCTTTTTTATTACAGCATTGTAGTCTTACATTATCCTTCCCAGAAAATTAGACTCAACTATTTTGCTATTGAGGTTCTTTTGCCTGTTAAACCTTCTGTTCCAGGCATGGATTACCAGGGCTACATATTGAATTTGGCTGAAATCTGGCCTTACTTGTTAGTAGCTTTATTTTTTTTTTTCAAAGCATCCAAGGGATTTTGGTGTCCATTACCTATTAACATTGTGGAGACACAACCACTCAGTTTATAAATCACCGTAGTTCTTTATGTTTAGACCTCTTTTTAACTTGTTGCAGATTCTTCTCCTTAGGGTTCATGACTGTTTTCTTGTTTAGTTCAAATACCCCTTCAGATATTATATCTTTAGTAAGGCTCACTATATGACAGAGCTTTCATTTGCATGAAGGGTAAGGTGCCTTTATAAATGCCCAAGCTAATTCTTAAGCAATTACTTTTACTGGCAGCAAGATTAATGTATTGTGAATGATGTGAATGTGTAACAAGATCTCCGGGGTTACTCACCCAATCCAGATGCCACTGGCTCTGGATAGATTATTGCATGTAATTATTTTTCTAATTTATTTGTGTGGGAGTTGGGAGAGTCAGGGTGATGCTTTGTAGGAGCTCCAGGGGGACAAGAGTGTGCAACCAGCGTTGAAGACCAGGCTGTGCCCCCTGAGGTATGTAACAGGCACTGTCAGAGAACTTCATTCCTTTGCTGATTTATGCTCACTGAAGGAGCAGTCTGTGATGGCAGTACCCCTGCCCCACCTCCAGTTCTCAGCAGGAGCTGCCTGTCTTTAAAACACTTGGCAGCACCAGGCTGCTGCTGGTGCTTAGCTTGGTCATTCCCTAATGGTTGTGCTCTATACAACCTTGAAACTAGTTCTTTCATTATAGCTGCTGTACCATTTAGTCAGTCTGCCTCTACTTTTTTACTGTCTTGTTCCTACCCTCCTGTCAGTTGGTCATTCCATTGCATGTTACATGAAGAGTTACTACATGTAAACCACTGTTCTACTGCTGCCTGAAAGCCAAAATAGTTGATTTTGTCATTCTAATGCAATTACTCCAGCCAGTATTCTTTGGCTATTAATCATATGTCAGGCTGCTTTTTGTAAATTCACTGTATCCACCACATTAACCAGAAAGGCTGTGTCTTTTGCTCCCACAACCTTTTCCCTCCCCTTAAGCAATTTAAAATGGATTACTTTTTTCTTCTTTTTTTTTCCTTTCATATGAAACAGATTAAAACTGCTGCTTCTCTTCTTCATCCCGCTTGATCATAGCACACCTTTTTGGCCTTTCTTTTTCATTCTGGAGTCACTACTGACAGGAGAGACATTTCATTCTTTATTTGCACACCACCAAATAGCTGTCTTCAATATGTGGATTTTATACAGAATATACATTCGCAAATGAAGGTATTGGTAGAACAGCCAGCGTGAGTTAAAGCAGTGAATTGCTTTCATTCCTCTCTGCAGATTTTGCAGGCTCAGATTAGATTGTCTTAAAAGCAGAATGTAATCATTCAATGTTGCTTTGAGAGGTTCTGTTTCCTGAAGGTAATAGCGCTAGGTAATAGTAAACACCCAAATGTAGCTCTTTGTTTGAAAAATAAGAATCAATTCAGTTTTTTTAAAGATAAAAGAAAGAGCTTTCACTGAAATATTATGCCACATAACAGTCTTTGAAACGTTAACTGAAATTCCTGAAGTTCATATTTTGACCCCCTCCTTTTTTTTGACAAACCAAATTCTGATTGTAATCTGACTCATGCTTAGAGAAGGGCATATTCTGGTATTTATAGAGAACTGTTTTCAAGGAGTTAATGTGGTCAATCAGTTGTCTTGGGGTTTATTTCTCTGTGTTTTTTTTTAACTCTAGGATACTTTGATGTGTTGTTTCCATTAAGCTGGGTATTTTGTTCCTCTTGATTTTTCTCCTTAACCATTAAGTGCCAACTTTGTACGTGGTAATGTGTTTAGTGTTAAAAATACTTAGCACCCACGTACCACCTCCCTGGAATTTGAGAGAGATTTACAACTGTTACTCAATGGAGGTTGTAAAAACTGCTGTGATTCACAGTTTAAATTGAAACTAAGACACAGAAAGGTGAAAAGGACTGTCTTAGGACACTCAAATCTCTTGCAGCATTGAGAACAAGACTCTGGATTCCCAGGCTTGCACACAAGCTTAACTTGGGAGCCTATTCCATTAGTTATTGAACTCAGTGGAGGGACTCCTGCAGCGTTACAGGGCTGTAGCTGGGAGCCCGTAAAGCGTGGTTCATGAGTGGCATAGCACTGCACATGGCTGCTGTGCTGGAAGCCTCAGTGCTTTGCCTTTTGTTAGGCTGTAAAATAAACTCTTTCCTCCTGGTCTCGCCTTGTAAACTTCTCATGTTTCTGTCAATCAGATTCCATTAGCAGCTTTTTAATTGTTCTATTGCTGGTATGCAGTGCATTGTGATGATACACTATGTGGCTATATGTCTTGGTGTGTGAGTTTTATAGCTGATTTGGCTGTGGAAAATTATGGGAAAGATTTGAATGCAGTTGATGCTGCATTATGTGCCATCTCGAAGACAGAGTGAATGTTTCTGCTGAAATACTGCATTGTGGGCCCAGGCTATTTCCATTCATCTTGTACTATGAAAGAAGAAAGGAAAAGAAAGGGAAGGCCAAAAGATACTGAAACTGTGGACATTTTAGGGATCTGTTGCACTATGGGATTTTGCAGGGTTTTGTGTGCTGAATTCATACAGGTACCAATGCTATACAGAACCCATAGCTTTCAGTCATCAATCTGCCACCTTACAGATGAGCAGAAATTTCAGTACCAGTTTGAACCAGTGCATTTAATGCTAGTAGTATTAAGAGCCTTGGACATACACCGGTGTTCTGCCCTACCTGCCTAGTTCCCAAGGGAATCCTCTTTGCCATGATGATAAAGCAAGAGGCTTTCTGCAGGCTGACACATGGACATACACATCTTCCAGAATTAAAGAGCTGGTTCTAACATACATGTCACCTGAATGTGCACACTGCTGCTCTCATTTAGGCTTTACATCTGGCTCTCTGTGCAGGGAACTTGTTTGTTGGGATTCGTGTCCTTATTCTTGAATACATAGTTCCTCAAGGACTCTGTCCCACAGACTGATTTCACTGTGAATAACTGCCTCAGACCCCCCCAATTTATGTGATGTGACTGAATGTTTGTTTCCTCGGACCATGTGGGAAACATTTGCAGGTGTTTCCTGCATTTTTCGCTCTGCCATAGCAAGTACATCATGTTGCAATTTGCCTGTGCTTGTTCTTTTATGAAAAAAAGGAGATAAAAATTATGTGAGAAGTGAACTGTTAGAAAGCTATTTTAAAATAAAGCTGAGTACATTTACACCATGCTTTTGCAAAACCAGAAATTAATGTAGTGTTTTGTGCTTGCCAGCACAGGCAAAGCTTTTTCCTTTTCATTTTGGTAAAAAAAGATGAAGATAAAAAACAAACCTCTGTTCTTGATCTTGTTCATTGTTAGCCTCTGCAAAGCATAAGCAAACTAGTTCATACATGGAGCTGTATCTCAGTCTTTTGTTTATGTGTGTTGCTATAAAACACATCCTTCTATTTAAGATAAAATAAATCAACAACATAAAGATGAAAATCACCAGCTTGAAGCTTGTGTGAACCCTGATGTCCTGAGTGCAACAAGAGCCAAATGCTGTTTGCAGAAAACCAATGAAGCACAAAATATGGCAGCATGTGTCACTCCCTGCGTGCATTATTATCTCTCACACATTATCTGAGGCACCCCATCTTGCACAGTGTGTGTCTGAATAACCCCCTGCTGTTGAGTGGATTCGTGCCTGCTGTTCATTTTTGAGAAGTCATTTTGTACAATTATCCTGCTAAATATTGATAGCTTTCCCCACTCCAGCCACGGCTAATTAAAAGACACACTGTGTAAAATTTTAATTAGGATTCATGTCAGGGTGAATAATGATTAAAAAAAAAAGAGAGAGAAAAGAAAAACAAAACCGCTGGGGGTTTGGGGGGGGGATTTTATTTACGACCTGCTGGTTTGTTGCTGAAGCTCTTTGTATCCTCAGATTTATTTCACCTCCCATGTCGTTCTCAACTCCTGATCTGAGGGTATGGAAAAAAGGAGCTCCTCAGTGTGAGTCTGTACTTCATACATTCCCAGTAGAAGGCTACATGTCTTCCACTGTGTTTGTTGCTATCCCGTCAATTATGCAATAATGATTTCAGGAACCAGGCATTTCCTGGGGATTGATGACCACTGAGCTGAGACTTGGTGGCCCCAGAAAAGAGAAAGCAGTCATTAACTTCAAATGGGCCTTAACTCATGGGGCAATACCCCAGATATTGTTTTCTGTTGCACATAAGTCATGATAGTCATAAAAGGGATAAAATGTATAAGAAGGAATTAACCTTTCTCTTAACTTACTTGCCCTACATTATTTAATTTGCATGAAAGTGGAAAAAAAGATGTAAAATTTACATGCAGATACTTCTCAAGGAGCAATGCGTAAAATGTCAGGCATTTGAGTATTAGCTGTCAGCTGCAAGGAAGCTTTGGAAATGTTTTCAGGCTTTTCTGGTAATGTTGAAACTTAATGCATACAAGTTTCAGTTGAAAATGAATAGAAAAGGAGTAAACAAGTAGCCATTAAAAGTCATTTAAAGTCAAAACGTCGCTTACATTGGGAAGATTGTGTAGTGAAATATGTTTCTGCTCGGTGGCTGGCTTTGTCTCCTTCACCACTTTCCATGTTAGAGAAGTTTAAGTTTTAAACAGTTTCAAGTTAGTCCCTAGTGCAAGTAATTTTCCCCTATGCACTGAACTAGCATTATTGGGTCAGTGTTAACAGTCTTGCTGCTTACTAAAGGCACTCCTGATTTTTTTGCAGCCATTGATTAACAGACTTACATTATGTGCTTTCTTCAGTGAGAAATCTTACAACCAGGAGGAGTCTGGTTCACAAGTAAAACTTCTGGATCTTAGAATATCAATGAAAACAATGTTTGGCTGTAGCTGAGCCTTTCTGCAGAACCTCTTTTTAATACATGGTGTTTACTGAAGGGTCAAAGTCAGGCAGATATTTCAAAGGACTTTTGGTTATGCTTGGGCTGCTGTTTTATATGTGCTATATTCTCCCCAGACTGGGAGGGAAGAATGTAAATCATAAGTATTGCTGGCTGGAGAATATGAATGATTCAGAGTAGAAGCAGTGTGAATCAGTGAAGAGACTTCATTGCTTAGAGACAAAATTAACTGAGTATGGAAAAAAAGCAATTTGCGTTCATAAAACACTGAACTGATTAGCTTAATAAATATTGGAAGAAGGTTTATAGGAAGAAAAGTTCCAGTGTTAAATATTTGCCAGTTGGGCCTTTATTATTTGTTAGTATATAATTTATTTTGGCTAATTTCTTTTTATTGCTCATTTTAGGGGTTCATTCTCTCTCATTTTCAGGTTCCAGCACTTCTAAAGTTGGTGGCCTCTCTGAGCTCAGAGTCCAAAACTGGCCCATTTGTTCTGTGATTTGTGTAACTGCTAATGGAATGCCATCACAATGTATCTTTCAGCCCTTCTGTTTATTTATTAGATCAAAATATGACTAATGGAGGGGAAAAAAAATCACCTCATGTTATGTAAAGGCTCCAAGTGCACCAATTTATGTATTTATAAATGGTGATTGTAGACTAATTTTTAGCTTAATTTCAGATTCTGTTGTGGCATGGATTTTCCTTTAGACCATATAAACATGATGACAGGTTCCTAATTAACTGATTTACAGTTCTTCTGGAACAAATGGTAATTAATATTCATAACTGTTTGCAACATTTAAACAGATGTAGAAGCCTGATATGACAAAATGTGTACTAATTTGGAGATCTGAAAAAGCACACTGTGGCTCTCCAGCAGGAAGACTGCTTCTTTTGAAGTGGTTGTCTTCCCTGGCAAAGGAGTAACCTTTGCTACACAGCGGACGTTTGTCACAGGTACTTCTGCTGATTTGCTTTTAAGATGTTGTTAAGGAGCAGTAGGGGCCTAAGCCACCAAACTCACAAACCATGTGTTGCATTTACCAAGGTGATTTCACCCCATCTAGGCTGGAGTGGAACTCTGTAGTACATTTTGTCCATCAGTCCATTCAGTGAGAGTTGAGGAAACAGTGGGATGCTACTCATGCAAAATAAGAAGAGATTAACTCAGCATCTGGAGCCTTTGGGTCAGTCTGTGACTGAATACACTTGGGTCTGGCACCAAGATCTGTACACAGTTAGCTTCTTACCTGCTGGGTAATAGGAGAACAGATCCCTCCCCAAATATGGAAAACCCTGGGTAGTGTGGCTGCTACAGGACATGTAGAGGAATGCAATGTAAATATACCCCATGCCATGGGACCACCTTGAAACCCTTTGATCAGTGTTTGATCCAGACATAGATACTGTTACACAGCCACTGGGCTGGAATTCTTGGAAATTCTTGATGGTTACTGATTATTGTACCTAGGATTTTAAATGTTTTTATATGAAAAGTTCTTTTGATCACAGATCTTTTCATCTTTCCTGTTGCTGTCCAAACTACCAACACTGAAATTCTTGGTACACTTTTTGGCAATTGATGAATCATCAGGTTCTGTTGATTCATATTAATACAGATAAACTGGTGCATGTCTACTGATGAAATTAGTTTTAAATCGTCTAAAACTCTGTATTGAGGGGTTCCTAGTGCCTGGCTTAGGAGAGACTGTTTTCTTATTTCATACCAGTGTTACTTCAGGGTACAACCCTTCTATACTTCCAATTTGCATCCTAAAACCCTTATACGATCCTAAACCATTGCCATTAAATAAAGACTTTATATTTTCTTATTTGTAACAGATACGGCAGTTGAATTAAAATCGGTTTTTTTGGTCATTTGAAAAAAAAAAAGTAAATATAAAAAAAATATCCTCTAAATATAAAATACACCTTAATCTTCCCGTTCAGTTCCATCTTTCTATTTCCTCATCAGAATACCTTCCTACTTCTGAAAATGGTGCCCCCTTTCTTGCATGATTTCAGTTGGGTAGCTTAGTAGTTTATATATATTGGTTTCTTCCCTTCACAAATTCTAATTCTGCATTCAAGAGCTGAACTTATCTGTAATTCATTAAGGGCTATTCTATTGATGTCTCAGCTTGTACTTGAACACTGTGGAGCTGTAACAATACAGGAACTCTAACCTTCATGTCATTTTCTTGCTGACTCTTGTCAAAAGCTTCAGCTTTACCTTCTGATTTTCTCAGTTTTGTAGCTACATGTAAATATAGCTCATTTATATGCTTTTTATAAGAATTCCAAGTAACTTTCTAATTCTGCCTTCTGAAGTTGAAAGCGATCAGTATTCCTTATCAGATATCTAAGTGAGGGTGAGCGTGCTTTGCTGACCCTTAAAGAATGCTTTCCTCTGGGAAGCAGTTAGAGGGGCCCAATGTGCCACTAGAATAGAAGGAGCTAAGAAATCCGTTAGCATTCACTAGCTGGTCTTAATTGCCCATTTTACAAGCTCTAGTATGTCCAAAGACTGGAACTGATAGGGTATATACTCTTCTTCTGAACTCCCCAGTGTTTTAAAGTACTCTTGAGATATTGGGTAAAATATAATTACTTGGTGGATTGGATCTTAGTTGATTGAAATAAGATCAACTTGTCCTACCATTAGTATGAATCACAGTAGCTATGGTAAGATATTAGTCAGTACCACATTCATTTACAAGCAAATGCTTCTACCCTTTTAAAGAACGCATGTGCAATTAAAGAAGGTATTGATTCCTTCTTTTTCACCATATGCTTAATATGTTTGCAATAAGGACCTTTTGGTTCCTCACCCTTAAGGGTGACAAATTGGTTTTGATTGCACCCTGACCTGCCAACATGAATAATTAAATCATTTTCCCTTATGTGAGAATGGGAATTGTTAATAATTGTTAAACTAATGTAACAGGAATCGAAAGAAATACCAGACGTGTATTTGCTAATGCAAGGATTGCTAAATGTCCCATCAAGCTTTAGAACAGACTCATTTTCAATGCATATTAACGAGGAGAGCAGTACTGTGTTGGCCTGATTGATCTGTTGTGCACTTGTTTTTTTTGCAAAGCCATCAAGTGATTTAAGTACTCCACAATGGTCAGGTGGGATAGAATTCCATAAACTTTCACCAACATTCAAATGGAACAATTTAAGCATATTAGTGACATCAGTTGTGCTGCTACTGGTTTTTAACATACTTTGTATGTTATTAATCTCTTTACTTAACCTCACACTGATAGTCTCTATATGAAAATGAAACTGTGGGCAAAACCACCCCAATTTTAACATGGAGATCCAGCATTAAGAAAAAAGAATCTAAGACATTTCAGGTTCCTGACTTCACTGGATTTATTTGATTTTCCTCATTTGTCAAAGATGGGCACTGGCCAAGTCAAGGGTAAATCACCTTTCCCTCCTATTTCCCATCAAAGCTCTAGTTTATTAGGCTTCTGTCTTCCAAATTATAACTCAGCTTTTATACCACCATTGTGAAATAGCAAAGCAGCAACTTAATTGTAGGGATGGTCCAACGTCAGTATTGGAAGCATTATTTTTAGTTGAGTATTCTTCTCAAACCAGTGGAGTGGGCTGACAGCAGTCGGGTGTACTGGAATGCTAATGACATGTTTTACTTGGCAATTGTGAACAATCCAATTTGCTTATCAGGCAGCAACAGGATCAGTAACATGGGATGAATGGAAAGAGCTGGCTCTGCACACCAGAAAATTTGCATCCAGTTCAGTCATGTCTGCCAGCTCAGAGTCTGATATGTATTTTGGTATGAGGTGTTTACACAGAGGTTGGCAAAGTGTATGAGGGTTCCATTCCAATTCAGTTAAAGATGAGTTTAGGGTGCATCCGCTTATTGTTTAGATTCAATCCACAGTTTCTGATTCCTGAGTGGCTCTGGAAGTGTTTGCATGGGTGCATCTTCAGTAATGTGTTTGGTTTTGATAGACAGGAATACATCAATGGCTTTAGAGGGCAACCTTGTTAAATGTGAAAACTTAAGGAATGAACCCCAGCAGAGTGGAGCCAAATGCTGGGGTTTTTTTATCATTTGAAAATATGCAAATCAAACAGGACATCCACAGAGGCCATTTGTATTGAATACCTTAGCTTTGCTCACTGTTTCCGTTGCCTCATTTGAGGCACCATCATTCACAGTTCATAGTCATTCATAATGGTTGGACTCGATGATCTGACAGGTCTTTTCCAACCCAAAGGGTTCTATGATTCCATAACTAGGTAAGCCTCTAACCCTAATCAAAAGACAGAACTCTTAAGTTATTCCATGTTGCTTCAAATCACTCATGGCAGAAGCAGAAAAGTTCACAAGGATCATTCTGCTTTCTTCATAAATCTGATGACTTCTCTGCATTATCATTCCTACTAATAATTTAAACTGTCTTGTAAATCTACTGTGATAGTGTGTTTAATACTTGTCCTGAGGAAAGTATTTTATAGTTGGGTTTGGGTGTTCCCTGTGTTTTTCCTTGTCTTCTCTGCTGAGCAATGCAATTCTCTTTTATATTTGCCCTGAGCTGTCACTGAACTACATGTCTTCATGTCAAACATATTACACTTGGATTTCAAAGGACTCAGCTCTATGTACCGAAGACCCAGATGTTATCCTTGAAACCCATTTTATCAGCTACAACAAAAGCTTTTAGGCTTATTCATTTTTAGGCACATAACTACTGCCTTGAGTATCTGTTGTGTAGGAGCCTAAATATCCGTATCTGGGCATGAACTGATTTCAGCCCTTGAAAATCAGAGCAGAGGGTCATATTTCTTGTGTTCAATTACACATTTTTGAATTCTAACTTTGCTATTACAATATGTTACAATAACAGTCACAGCATTCTATTTTTGTCAGTGTTTCTCCTTCCCATTGCTTTGGGTCCTTTTCCCATATTGTGCACTGCCTGTGTAGCAGAGCAGATTTAGCACTGCAGCAGTATCACTGTGCTCCACAGACAAACAGACACACTGAATAGTGTGCCCTTTATTGTCTGGGTTCTGTTTAAACCAGGAGGGAATTAATGATAGCTTTGCTGCTATTTCCAGTGTTGTTAACAAACACATCCTCTGCTTATCATTATGAATATAAACTGAAACTGTCCCAAAAGGCAATGCGGGAAAATTTCCTATTTACAGAAACATGCACTGAATGGCAGGAGAGGTCTTTCATCAGATGACAAAACTTAACCTGCTACAGATTTGCATTTGAAATAAAATGTTTCTCATTCCCCCAAGTCTGTATTCTACTGCCATGATTGAGCTGATGCTGTGAAGTTGTTTCTTGTCACTTAAGATTTGATGTCTTTGGGATCCAGATACATCCCTAACACAGTTTCAGTGAGGCTGAAGTTTTAGCCAGGATCAAGTTAGTTCTTGCTATATAAAAAACCCAAACATATAAAAAATCTCAATGCCTGTTCCCCTTCTCAAACCCAAATGTAGAAGAAACAATTTTAGCAGGGTTAATAGAGCTTCTTGGGTAACTGCTGGTGGGTGTCACAATTGTTTTATCTCTGAGCTGGAGTACCTGTTAGAGACATTAGTTTCATTTGTCACTGGTCACTGACAGTTTGGTGTATCTAAATCAGTCAATATATTTTGTGTTAACAGGACCTTTTCCATCATCTGTGAAAAATGGGGATTTAAAAGTATTTTCCTCCTGTCACCTGAGAGATCTCCAATACAGTTATATGATAATAACATATTCATACTTACTAATGAATTATTATGAACATCTCTCCAGTGAGTTCATGTTTAGTTTAATCAAGAATGTAAAGAAATCTATTCTAAAAAATATCACTGTCTAACTCTGAATTCCTGTTTGAGTATCACTGTCTGGTTGACTGGTTGGTTGGTTTTAAAAGAAAGATTGCTATTTTATTTAGTACCATTTAAAATTGGTTATGTATGCACAGATAGCACAACACATTCTTGTCAGAACCTGGCACTCCTGCCTAAAAACATCTGTGCAGATTGGGAACTGGTTTTGATTTAATGTTATTATATATTTTTTTAATGAGAGGTGGAGTCAGATCATTCACTGAATTGAGCTGAAATGGAAACTGCAGGAACTGTTAAAACTGATCTATACACCAATCAGACCTGTGCTAGTTTAGTTTAAACAGTAGAACTGTTCTTATAGCTACTTATTTCAGATTTCACAGATTAATGTGCTTACTTTAGATATGTTTTGAATTACCTTTGAATTAATAGACACAATCAGATGTGGACAGCTGTGTGCTAGCTCTGTTCATATTCTAAACCAGTTTGCTGGTGGTGCAATCAACAAGGGATTGTGGACAAACCAGCAAATCCTGACCTTTTGTTTCAAAGCACCGGTACTAAACTGAGTCTTAAATTAAGTCACTTTCTGTGAACAAACAAAATAAATTCTGTTCTGCTTTTGGTAAATCTGGAGTTATTCTGCCTATGCCCAAATAATGGGATGGTTCTGAATTTAAGACTGTCACTTGAGACCTACACAGAGGAGAATGTGCTTTACTGTAGTTGTACAAAAAGTACCCGAGCAATGTTGGGGTCCATCAATTTATTGGCTTATGTTTATTTATTTGCTGTTCTTTAGCCTCTGATAACCCATTCAACTGACAGTTTGGTTTATAGTCTATGGAGCGTGAAGGAATGGTTCTGTGAAAGCTTACATGATGGAATAAAAAAATATTTAAGCTTGCTTCAGGGAAAGAAATCGTGAATGTTCTACTGAGTTAATCCTTCACTGTGCAAAGGGTCTGCAGGGATCTCACATGCTTCTGAGAAGAAATTTTAAGAAATAATGTGTTCAGAGTATTTTTCCTCTGCATTTTCTCTCAGGGGTATTTGTCATGCAAGATTATTCCATCAAATTGTCAGAAGTGTTCCATTTGGTTAGGCTTTACCTATTAAACAGGAGGGTTACTTGTAATTGGTTGTACTGGTTTGTTTCTGCTTTGTGCCAGGAGACATGGACCATCAGGTTTCTACTACTGAACATTCAGTATCTGTGCACACCACACAGTTGAAATCATAGAATAGTTAGGGTTGGAAAGGACCTTAAGCTCATCCAGTTCCAACTCCCTGCCATGGGCAGGGACCCCTCCCACTAAACCATGCCACCCAAGGCTCTGTCCAACCCAGCTTTGAACACCGCCAGTGATGGAGCATTCACAGCTTCCCTGGGCAAAGCATTCCAGTGCCTCACCATCCTTACAGTAAAGAACATCTTCCTCATATCCAATCTAAACTTCCCCTGTTTAAGTTTGAACCCGTTACCCCTTGTCCTGTCACTACAGTCCCTAATGAAGAGTCCCTCCCCTGCATCCCTACAAGGCCCCTTCAGATACTGGAATGTAGATAGACTTTTCTGGTTTAGTGAAATTTCTCCTATTGGTTTGCTCTTAGTTGCTTTCCATTAATTTTTGCTACTAAATTTTCTCTTTACTGAGTTGCATCTAAGCAAGAGAGGTTTCACCAGTATTTGAAATAACAGTGAATGCATGAACTAGTACACCTGGGCTGTTACACACTTGAGACTTTCCCTCCCCTAGTATGGCTAACCCTATGAATTTTATGAAGAACATGAATTATTACCGCAACTATCTCTACATTTGCTTTTCTGTGACTGCAAGTGAATAAACTGAATAAATCATAACTAAATTTGTTATTGTAGCAGTCCACATTAGAAGTTACTCTCACGTTTATTCTGGAATTATACCTACAGCAAAGGGTGAGTTTTAACTCAGAATTATTATGCATAAAAGTAAGTGTATGTGTGTGAGTGGGCAAGAGGATGGTTCTTTTTTGAAAGTAGATTTCTGAATAGGTTTCTTGAAATCAAACATCAATGTGAGATGGAGATTTTTCTGCTGAACTGGCTATTCTCCATCCCCTCCACACATAATCACGTACTTCACCTGGGCATACAACAGCCGTCATCTCTGAGGAGCCAGTGACTGTAATTCTATTTTTTTATTATTACTACAGAGGCAGGGATTTTTGCTAAACAGTACTGAGTGATGTGTGGTGATCTTATCCAGGGATTAGGGAGTTGGAGCTAAACTCATTTTCCTCAGAGTCACATACTGGCCTCAAACCATGGTTCATGGACCATGCTGATAAAAAGCAAATGATTTTATTCAGTTCACATTAAATTCAAACTTCAGGCCCTGGAGACCTGAAGAAATAATGTATTAACACTTATCTTACAGAGCTGAATTCTTCTAGGAATAGCAAGCCTTCAGCAGCAGAGCAGAGAGAATGCTAAGGCTTTCAGGAGTCTGGCATCTTGTCCTGCAGTAGGCATTGTGCTATGAATTACATTTTTAAAGTGGGGAGGGCAGATTTCAGGGGATGTTGTGTGCTTTTTCCAGAGAATCACAGGAGAAATATTTATACATTCTGAAGTTAATTTAAATCTTTGCTATTGTTGAAGAGAAAATGGGGAGTGAAGTCCATCCCTATTACCTGAGAGAATTCCCTTCAGCCTTTGGAAAGTTAGTTTTTACATGTACAGAATGAGAAGTGGGTGTGTGGAGGGGAAAAGGGCCTTAAACTGAGGTTTTGACAGATTCTTAATAATTCCCCTGTTTCTCCCCATTGCAGTACACATAGTAGCAGGATAATTTATTGTTGGTGATGTGCTGATTTGAAGCAAAGAAGCATTTGTCTCTTTTGTATGATCCTAAAAAATAGTATTTTGCTGTGTTATCATTCAGTGTTACAAATGCACTAGAAGACACTGGAAAATTAAAACCCAAGTGATGAGACAGAGTATGGAAACGGGTGAATGTGGTACAGAAAAAATGAAGATACAATAACTTCTTTTTATTGCTGAATCATTGTGGAGGGGTGTATTCTAGATCCTGGCAATGAAATGCCCATTCTTCTCCAGAGTTATATGCTCATAAATATTTCCAGTATTCCTTTCGTCATTCTTTGAGTATTGTTAATTCACAGGAAGATTAATAATCCTCTTGCAGTGCAACAACAACAATCTCTTTTTCCACTATCAAAAAAATGAGCATCAGCACATAGAATTCCTTTTTTCCCCAGGTCCCTGTGCTGGCCAGAAAGCTTTGATCTCAGCGCTGGTCACCATTACAAACTGAATCAGTGAGTTACTGGGCTCTGTTTCTCTTGATCAGATCAATGGATGCTATTCCCCTGAAATGATCAAAGCAGGAATGGAATGAAATGAAAAGATAGCTTAACACCAGTTCATGTAACTGCTTTGCCTGTGGAAGAGACTGGCTTGTTTAGAATTCAAAAGAAAAAACAAGCCAACATTGAACTGACCAATCGTTGATGATAAAACTGGTCAGAATACTTCAATAGGGCTTGCAGAATTTTTAAGTGTTACCTTTGTGTTTAAGAAGGCTGCTGGCATAACAGTACGTGTGAGGAGCTAAGCCTGGCATTCTGTGTTTAGTTAGTTAAAAGGATTAGATGAATCCTCCTGTATCTGTATGATTCCTTCCTAATGAGGCACAGATTTAAGCAGGTGGGATAGGGACCACAGCTTTTGCATTAGACTTCTCTAATGCAGCAGGCATGCTCCCTGGAATGGGAATTGCAGCTCTCTGCCCAATACCCACCATGCCTTCAATTGCTTATTTACCTTTCCTCTTTAAAACCCAACATGGGAATAAGTTAGAGACTGATTTCACTGGGATTGAAAGGGTGTTAACCAAGCACTAGGGGCAAGGCCAGTCTCTAAATTACAAAAAGGAAACAACATGTCAGACAATGGCTGGATAATGGCAACCTTGGAGTTGTCACTTATATGAACAGTCCTGTTCTTTTTCATTATTAGCAGTTTAGGGGTATCTCATTCCCTCCTGTTAAGCTGCCTCCTCTCTGAAAATATTGCAGTTTGTACTAAAGAGGCTTTGCAAAGTGTAGGGGTTGTTTCTTCTTTAAGGGCATTTTACTTTTGTACTTCTATGAGGAAAAACATTGGCTCCCTTGTCTGGAAGCTCAGCTTCTGAGTTGTGTTAAAGTTAGTAACCTTTTACATACATAGTTAATTTCTGCTCTGCCAGTCTGGATAAAGATCTCCTGACTATCTGTCCTTAAAGAAAATTAATTTCTATTCTGGAAGCTCTTTTGCAGGGGCACCTTTTACACAACTCTTGACTCTCTGTGTTACAGGACAGTCTAGACAGTCCCACATTTACGTTCTCGGGTAGTTGACATGACAGTGTCCATGTCTTTTGCTGGCCCTTCTCTTCTAGAGTCTCTCCGATTCTTCTGCTTTTTCCTTATCTGCACAAACACAGGCTGGGCAGGCACTGGATTGAGAGTAGCCCTCCGGAGAAGGATTTGGGGATGCTGATTGATGAGGAGCTCTGCAGCCCAGAAAGCCAACTGTATCCTGGTCTGCATTCAAAGAAGTGTGACAAGCAGCTTGAGGGAGGGGATTCTCCTCCTCTACCCCACACTCATGAGCACTGCTCTTCAACTGAACAGCCAGACGTTTATCTAAAACAGCCAAATCAATTATTTCCTCATTTACATACGAAAAATATGATGTGTTCACAAACTAAGGAGAGAGGAAAAGAAAGAACCTTCAAGCTACCGGCAGTTTAGTGTCAGAGTAAGTGTAATGTCTATGTTGGGACAATTATTCCACGGCTCCTTTTTCCTTGATGCCCTCCTGCCTGTGTTCCCTCGAAGCCAGCTTCCCTTATCTTTGTGTCCTGAGTTTCCTCTGTTGCCTGCTCCTTCTACCCTAACATCATATTCCTTCTACTTCTCTTTTTAACTGTAGTTTACCAGAAGTGTGCACTACATCAGAACGTTCAAGTGTTTCTAAAGAGATGAGGCTAATCCAGGGTATTTGTAGTAGAGGTGAAAACACACAGCTGAGGCACTTTCTGTGACGGCAGTTTCAAGTTTCAAAACAGCAGGCATGTGCATTCATTCTGTGTCGGTATATCCCTGTATTAGGAAACCAGTCAAGGTGCTGGCTCTTATCTTTAGCTCCTCATATCGAAGGTGAAGAGAGTAATAATACAAAAGATGGCAATGTGAATGAGACACCGGCGCACAAAAAGGTCCAATATCTGGATCTACTAAATGTAAGCGACATGCAAGTCCTAACAAACTGAGCTCTGAGAAAGCTACAGATTCCCATTTCAAGGGATGCAACAAAATTAAAATCAATGGAATTCTGGCTTTATTTCTAATCTTCAGCTTTTATAGGTGAAAAGTTTATTTCTTGAACTGTTGCAGTTCTCAGCTACTTATTCCATCTCTAAACTAGAAGAAATACTTTTGATTAGAGCACAATAAGCCTTAAACCCAATTGGCAGGGCTCTTCCTGCCGGTTCTGTGATATGAGAGAGGCCTGAATTCAGGTTCTTGCTCAAGTAGGTTTGAATATTGCTTTTTTTTTTTCCATATATGGAATTAAACTGATAAACTTTTGTAGGGTGGATGACTTCTTCTGACTTGTGGACCACCTACCAAAACTTACATACAAAACAGAGCCACAGAATTTTGCAACTCATTACTTGAAGAGTTTCTAGGAAGGAGGTCTTAAAGGTTTCTCATTTTTTGTTTTAGTGTTACTGCTCTATTCTAGGTAATGGCTGATCCTGCTGGTGCTGGTTTTAGAAGCATGCTTGGCTTACTTGCCCAGTAATATGAATTCCTCTGCAATTCCTGTGTTGTTAGGGCTTCACTGCTGTCACTTGATTTAGCACTGAATGGAATACATGAATGTCTTGCAAACTGACTGTGGCTCAGGAGCTGCCATCTGGCCAGACTTCAGCCTTGGGCTTTTTGGTGTGTTTGTCTGCTTTTGTTTTTTCTGTTTTAAAGTTAAGATGAAAGTTAAATCCCAGATTTCTACAGGGCAGAAAGCATTTCCTACACTATTCTGTACTGAAGCCAAGAGATTAATTCATTGTGAATGCTTAATCAGTCTGTCATAGAACTTTTTTGAGGGCTGAATTCCCATATTTGACTGTGTGGCTTTTTCAGTAGCCCTCTTCTCATCTGATTCTCTAAGCCACTGCTGTCTCTTAGAACAAGGTCATCACTTCTCAGTTCTGTTCACAGTACATCAGCTTACTGGGGTGGAAGTAATTTTTCCTCAGCACAGCGCAGTCTCTACTGACCAGTAGGGTGTTTTGGTCAATGTTAATTTGGATGGAGAAGGATCTGTGTGGAATGTCAGAGCCAGTATCTTTCTTTTGTTTCACACCTCCAGTTAGATTCTCTCAGCAACATGAATCACAACTGCAGGATTATACATTACTACATTACATTACGTGTGTTGCAGCTGCTCTCCCTCTGGAAAAGTTGGTCTGTCAGTGAGTAGATCTATGTGTTTCTTTAGTTTATTTTCCATACTGGCACTTCTGCCAGGCTATAGCAGTTCTGACATCATCTGCCCAAGGTTGAAGCCTGAGTTCTGTGATACTTGTTTAGCTTGATCTTCATTTCTCCCCTCACTCTGTTCTGCTTCTCTAACTGTGATAAAAATGACTTGTTTACAAGCAGGACTATTTTGGAACGTGGAGTACAGATTCAGAAAGAGGTGAAAGGAGGACTCTTTTCTCTATAAATTGCCTGGTGCCCAGCTTGCAACAGCAATTAATTCTGGTTGAAGATACCAGTCGGGTTGATACTTCAGCAGTTAACTAGTTGCACTTACAATCCCCTGGTTTGTATGTGTACTTGAAATAAAAGATCATGAATTAGCCGAACAGTATCTGAGTCCAAGGGATAGCCTTGGTGTACCTCAAACTTCTTGGGACTTCCCAATTTCCTTTATGAAATTCAAGACTCATTTAAAAAGAGGGGTGGAGGAGGTCAGCAGCTGCAAAAACAATGTCATTGCACAAGAAGATGGCAGGGGAGATGAAAGGTAGATCACTGCAAAATGCATTACACTCTCCTCTCCCTTCCCACCCTCTAAAAAACCCAACAAACAAACCATCCCAAAACAAATAGTGGTTTGTGAGAATCTGAAAAAGTGGCTTGCCTAAAAATGTACATCATGTCTTGATGTGTACTGAGGAGGTTGGGCTCCTTAGAGAATATGCAGAACACCAAATATTACAATTTCATGACCAAGAAAATGGCCTAAAAAAGATGCAGTAATTGGGTTGTGAATTAACTGCAGTAGCAGAGCTATGCATCGTTCTCATATTCCTGAAGTGTTTAGTTAATTATATGACAGATAGGCTTTCATTACACAGTAAGCTAAATGGATGCAGAAGATATTTATGTATGCAACTGAGTATCTGAATTAATTATGTACACAAAAGGCCAAAATTGGTTATTTGTTCATAGTAATTGTATGTTGCATTTCATTGCATACACTCTGTGTAATGTTCATCATTCAGACATAGATTTTATATAAACTAGACATGTACTGGCCAGATCTACTAATCTAACTCACAGTGCTGATTTACAGTAATGGAACATATGGTTTCATTGCCCTGACTTCTGTTCCAAGCAGTGCAGCCATACCCAACTGATTTATGAGTGAAGCTCAGCACAGGCCTGGTACAGAAAAAAACTGCTTGATCCTTTTCTCCAGAGGTCTGGAGATCCACGTTTTTAAAATTAATGATACTACAGTGAAGGCTTTGAATTCCAAGAGAAAACTGTCTCAGAGAAGAAGCTGAAGACAATATAGTGCTGACTGCCAGATGGATACCAAATTGCAAAGTGTTTGCTAGAAAGTCACTTTGGGAAGGTTTCATCCAGGCAGCAGCTGGTGCGATGCAGCTGTGCAAGCAGCTCTGCAGAAGAGTACACAGAGTGTTCAGCTCTCAGTGCAAAAATAACTTCAATCCCTCGTGGATCAGAAATATTTACTACATTTTATTATTAACTGGATGCTGATTTTGTACAGGACCTATCTGAAAGGATAGGGAAATCTTGCTTTTGAAACAAAATATTCACCAATAGTAATTATCAATTGTATAATTATAACGTGCTTTTTTGAGGCAGAGGCTAGCCTTCTTTGGAGAGATGATAGGCCATTTTGAGTACCACTGGAAGTAACAAGGTAAACTTCTATAAACATCACAAGATGACAGGAATTGTCTTAAATAAGGTGGCTATATGTTTTATGAAAATCTGTAATAGATATCCACTCACCACACAGGTAACATTTAAAAAGACTTTGGTATATATATCAGTTGCCATTAATGTCCTTAGGATTTGATGCACACCCTTTATTGCAACGACTTTGAAACAGAAATGCTTTGGCATGGCTCTGATAGAAATGAACCACCACCAGTTGTTGTGTCTAAAACTTACTGGTTTTCACACTTGAATCTCAGCGATGTCCAGTAAATAACTTTTGTTCTACACTCTCTGGTATGGCTTTTCAACCAGGTTGAGAAGTCCAGCGTGCTGTTGAACCTCCAAGTATGGAATTTGTAGCTTCCATCTCCAGGGACAGAGGCAGCCCTCAGCTGCAGTCTCTGCCAGTCCTCAGCCAGACCTCCAGGAAGGGAAGGATGTGCTCAGCGCTCCAAGAGAGACAATCTTGTCCATGATGGTGTCCCAGAGCACACTCTCTTTGGCTCTATGGCTGGCGACACCCAGCATTAATTCTTGGTTAATTTTATCTCTGTCTCACTGTTTTCTTGCATTCTGCTGCCTGTCCTCTGTGGTGAGTCAAGAGAAAACTAACTTCCCAAATATGTGCTTATCCCATGTGACAGAGGGTGATGAAACATGTGGCGTTAGTCTGCATTTCTGTATGGGAGAATAGCTGTTGTGACAAATGTCTGTTAGAAAATCCTGAATTTCACACTTCACGTATGCATGTCATCATTTTTCACTGTGATTAGAAAAGTAATTCAGAATACCAGTCAATTGTTATCAATAGATTGTTAACAATGTCATACCCACCAAAAGCACTCCTTTAACAAATGAGATGCCCAGTTGGAATGTTCCATCCTTTATGTCTGAAATTCATGAGCAGCAGCGTCATTTGGGCCAATGGATTTGAGCTAGAATGCTAAGAATTTGGAGTTCTTTTTCTAGACCTACTGTATTCTTTCCACCTACTATGTCAATTTTCATACGTATAAATGCAAATATATTACTACTTTGGCTGGGTAGGTAGGAGGGAGAGTAGTCTTGTGTTTTGGTATACTTGTTTGCCATTTTAAGAATCTCTGAATAGCAAACACATTAGTTCTTTCCATATAAAAGCTGGGGAATGAGGTGAGAAAAGGGAAGAAACCACACTGCCTGAAAGTTTTCTTGGTCCTTTTGCCTCCCTTTTAATTCTAGATTTGCCTCTGAATTAGTATTATTTTGACCTTTTGCAAGAGTGAGATATAAAAACACTGACATGTTGAAATGTTTTAAATATATTAATAAAATATGCGTTCTATATTCTTATTGATAGGTGGAAGCCATTTTTTGTGGACATCTTTTTGGAAAACCTATGTAACAAATTCAACAAAAGCCTTAAATTGTCACTAAATACCATTCCTGCATCAATGAAATTTCCAATGAGAACGCCAGACCTCTTTGAACATGAACTCTCTTCCCAAGGGAAGATCCCACAGTACATATCTATACAGTACATTAGTTCATCCCCAAGATCTGTGCTGGTGCTTTGTTGGCAAAGTTGAGAATGGGACACGAGCTCCTGAGGTGCACAGTGCCTGAGCAGGGCTCCCTCAGGCCTGCGCTGGGCACTGCCGCTGAGCAGAGTATGGTCAGTAAACACTAATGGCTTCTGCCCTGCAGTGACAGCCCACGGCCTGCCACTTGCCCAATGTCTGGTTTGTTGAAAACCACACGTTTTTTATCTCAGGCAGTTTGGCTTCTGTCTGACTCTGCCAAAAACTTAAAATTCACATCATCTCAAAGGATAATTTTGTGATTTTGTCAAACAAAACCTTACAAGTTCCTTTAATGATGAATTATGCAGTCAAAAAATTTAATTGTGAAATCAAACCCCATTCATCCTTTGAACTAATTACAGTGCTCTTTTCGTGTGTATTGCCATGTCATGAAATTCCTCAGCTGAGGATTCTGGAATGCAGAAACCATCACGGCCAGCCCTAACAGGCCGTGCAAACACTAACGGCTTCGGCTGTGATCACCTTACCAGTCCCTTGCGAGACCATGGCTTGGTGTGCATCTTTCCTGTGACACATCCCTGGATGTTTATGAGACACTGTGCATCTCTAGTTAGCAGTTCAACAGTTCAGTCGCAGATGGCCGCTAGCACCTCCTCCAGCCTGGGGCAATGCCTACTGCGAGGTACCTGATACCTTTCTAAAGTAAACACTGCAAGCTACGGTCCCTAACGCGCACAAACATGGCGCCTTCCCCTAAGGAGAAGTTCATTGGGGCATTGACACACAGGACTCTCGCGAGAGTCCCTGCAAGACCTGGGCGTTGCCAGGGCAACCTTGACCATGTCCCCCCGTACAGCTCTGCCCGCCGAGCCTGTGGCGGTTGTGTTGGCGTCATCCGCTGTTCGCGGCTGCGGTGCATTCTGCACTTGGTGAGAGCTGAGCTGCGGTGGCCGCAGTAACCCCGACAGAGCTCCCATGAAGTGTGCAGCCGTTCGTATGGGCCCCGGCCTGCAGGGTGACCCAGAGCCCTCCACCGTAAAGGATGGCAGTAGTGAGAGCTGCTGTGTGAGGTGCGACCAGGCGGCAGCGCTACAGGAGGAAGTGGGGAGGTAGAAGAGCACCAGGGAGTCTGAGATAGGGATGGCCTGACGGAACTATGGTCCCATCTCTCTGGGGGAGCAGGGACAGCTACTAGGGAAAAAAACGAGGTCAAAGGAATCCTGTGTTCTCCTTCTATCAGGTGGAAGCTAGTAGCTTAAAGGAGAGGAGTGAACAGAGGCAAGGTTGTGGTTTGGTGGTGGGCGGATCTTCTCTGCATTCCCAGGTGCCTCTGTACAACAGGTGTGAGGCTCTGGATGTGGAAGGCCATTTAGTGAATGATGGTCTGTCTGCACCAGGGTTGTTGCCAAGGTCAGAAACGTTATTCCCTCTATCACCACCACAAAGAAAAGAAGTTAGAGTTGGTGATTTCCCTCTGAGGAGAACAGAGGATTCAGTATGGCAGACATATCCCTCGGTTAGAGAAGCTTGGTGCCTCCCTGGGGCCTGGGTTAAGGCCATCACTATTGAAATTCCAGGCCTGGTACAGCCCTCGAACTGTTACCCATTGCTTTTCTAATGTGTGTTGTGATGAGGCTGCAACTTGTACTCGAAGTATGATCAAAAGAGACTTAATGGGCTTGGGGTGATTGCTAAGGGGATCTGGAGAACAGGTTATTGTTTATGTTGGCCTTCCAGTTGTGGGCAGTGACATTGGAAGAAATGCATGGGGCAGGTCTGTTAGCATATGGCTCTGGCTGCTGTCACTGCCACAGTTCTGGTTTTTTTGATGAAGGGATGGCTTACATGGCACCAGGCCTGGTGGTGTCAGGCGGGATTTGCCTTTCTCCAAGGAGGAAGAGGGCCTTTGCTCATGAATTAATGGGGCTTACTGGCAGAGCTTTAAACTAGGCTTAAAAGGGGAAGGGGATAATACCAGGTTTGCCTGTGAGAAGACATGCAAAGGTTAGAGGGGTGGGTGGTAGTGGGGGCCCTCAGCCTGTTGCTGTGAGACATACCGGATGCTTGGCACCACACTTTAAGTCTCATGGGGGTAATCCAGGGCTCCTAAGGTAATAGGAACTGACAGGGTAAAATACCTCAAAGGAATGAGGGGCTGTTCCTCTAAGAAGGTGACTTGGCCAACAGCCCAGCTGAAGTTGGTTATGCTGCATGCAGCATGGACAACAAACAGGAGGAGCTGAAAGCCACCATGTTGCTAGAAAGATATGGTGGTGACCTGGTTGCCTTTACTGAAACTTGATGGGGCAAATCCCATGACTGGGGTGCAACTAATATGAAATATTTAAATGGATAAGTCCAGCTCTGAAGCAAATGTATGAATTCTTCATGAAGTGTCTTTATTATCCTGGAGAGGAAGAGTTTTTTGTATATTAAAGTTGGACTAACGAAGTCTTAACTTCCAGTTTTTCCTGCAGCTAATTAGACAGAGGCTGGATGTTGTTCGGGCTTCTACTGCTTGCAGAAACTTGTTTCCAAACCTTTGTAATACAATTTAAAGTCCTTCTTTTGAGGAAATTGAAAGCAAATTGAAGCAACAGTTTATTTTTAGAAACCTGTCTGAATACTGGAAATGTAGCAAACAACAAACCTGATACTTTCTCCTGTGAACAGAAGGTGTTCTCCTCATAGAATCATAGAATAGTTAGGTTTGGAAAGGACCTCAAGATCATCCAGTTCCAACCCCCCTGCCATGGGCAGGGACACCTCACACTAAACCATGGCGCCCAAGGCTCTGTCCAGCCCGGCCTTGAACACTGCCAGGGGATGGAGCATTCACAACTTCCCTGGGCAAAGCATTCCAGTGCCTCACCACCCTTACAGTAAAGAATTTCTTCCTCATATCCTATCTAAATTTCCCCTGTTTCAGTTTGAACCCATTACCCCTTGTCCTGTCACTGCAGTCCCTAATGAAGAGTCTCTTCCCAGCATCCCTATAGGCTCCCTTCAGAAACGGGAAGGCTGCTCTGAGGTCTCCATACAGCCTTCTCTTCTCCAGGCTGAGCAGCCCCAACTTTCTCATCCTATCTTCATATGGGAGGTGCTCCAGTCCCATGATCATCAAAATTTACTCAAATCTTTCTCTTATCAGCTTAGCTACGGTTACTAAATGTCATCTCTGTTATTTCAATTTAACTTCAATTTCCCACTATTTCAATCCAGCTAATGTCTCCTGTGCTCTTGTTTTAGTCCTTTCCTGACACGACATACTTACAGGGCTGATAAACTTTTACAGATTCAATAAAAATACCTACTTTTATAGAATGAGAGATGTAACACCAAAATACATTTTACAAATCAAAAATTACTTTTATTTCTCACATCAAGACCGCTTGTCCTGTTACCGTGCCCCTACCTGGCAAGCCTGTGTGGCTTTCCTGTCGCAGACTACAAGGAACGTTTGATATTATTAAAGCATCCTTCCAGATGTGATGAGTGCAGCTCTGAGAAGGAGAGAAGATGGCTGAGCTGTAACCTCATTTGTTTCCTATTCTAATCTGATGTGAATCAATTTCAATTGATTCCAATATATCCTGTTCTATTCTAGCCCAGTCTAGTTTAGTCTAGATTTGTCTAGCCTATTCTATGTCTGTGTCATGGTGTAGGAAGGAAGCAAGGGTGAGAGCTCAACATACCTTGAATGTGATGCAATAAAGACTGTTTGTCCTGTCACCTTGCTCCTACCTTCCATGCCTGTGTTCCTTTCCTGTAACAGTATAAAGGAATGTTTTATGTTATTAAAGCATCCTCCCAGATGTGACATGTGAGGCCTTGAGAGGGAGAGAAGGCAGCTGAGGTGTAACCTCATTTGTTTCCTATTCTGACAGATGTGAAACAATTTAATGTAATTCTAATATATCCTGTTCTATTCTAGCCTATTCTAGCCCAGTCTACTTTAGTCTAGACTTGCCTACGCTATGTGTCTATGTCATGTAGGAAGGAAGCATGCGTGAGAGCTCAGCATATCTTTAAGTTGGTCAAAGAGTCATCCCTTCCCGGCGAGGGATGCATGAAAAGTGCTCTTTTGCCTGCCTGGCGCTGGTGTTGCGCACAGGGAGGGGTGAAAAGAGGCAGCTGCTGATGGGCAGCAAGGCTGGCACCATTCCAGGTGCAGGCTGCTGTATACAAGGAAAATTGCCCTAGGAACGGAGCCAAGAGCAGAGCAGAGCTCGCTCCCGCTCCAAGCTCGTGCTGGGCAATGGAGCCAGAGAAAGCTGGGGCATGAGTGATGCCCTGGAGGGGTGAGGGCAGTGGGCAAGAACTGAGCCCAAAGGACCATCACAAGGGGCTGTGCTCAATGCGACTGAGGACAAGCAGCAACCCCCAGGGGCTACCCTGGCAATCGCAAAAGCTTCCTCCCCCCAGATGTGGGGCACGAGGGGTACCCACGTGGAGCAGGAGCAGCAGCCTTTGGGCCACAGTAGCCCAGAGGAGCCCTGTCAAGGGGCTGGCTCGCTGCTGCAGAGGAAGGCAAAAAACCCCTGTGGACACTCTCAGATCCGTAGGGGGGAAAAAAGCCTTCCCCCCCCAGCTGCAGGACACGAGGCGCCACCTTCGTGGTGCATGAGCAGCCCGAACAGACCAGAGGAGCCCTAATGAGTGGTCCTGCTCGATGCTCAGAGGAAGGCAAAAAACCCCCGGGACCTGTGCCAATGTGCCCAGGGGAAAATTCCTTCCTGACCCCAACACTGGCGATCGGCTATCCCTGAGCATGTGAGCAAGACCTGCTCCTGGTCCGGAGGCTCTTCACGCCTCCCCAGAGATGCCCAAGACCTCTTCTCCCTCAACTCAGAGTCACCTCAGGGGCAGCTGAGAGCAGCCAAAGGCCCCCGGCCTGATCGACCCCGGTGGCAAGAATCCTCCTTCCCTATGCCCGGCAGGGCTCATGTGGCTGCTCCAAGGCACTGGGATCCCTGGATCTCTGCCTCTCATTGCTTACGGCTGCTGCCCCTGGCTCCACAGGGGATGAGGTTGAGCTCTGCAGTGCTCTTCAAGGTGGCATTCCTATGGTCTGGCCACTGCTCTCCAGCTGAAAAGAATTGTTCCCCTCCCGTGAGCTAAGAGGCTGTCCCGCCAGGAGCTGGCCTCCAGCAGCCTTAACCCGGCGCTGGGCTTCCTCCCTCAAGGCCCCTCCAAGTAACTGCCCCAGCTCCTCAAGGACTCCCTCTCGGCTGTCCTTGGGCTGCCCTGGACCCCCTACCACAGGACACAGGAGCTGCTCCCTTTTATTCTGTCCCGGGGCATTGTGACTGCTGCGTTGCTCGGTGGTGTCACAATGACATGGGGGGGATGGGGCCCCCCATGCTTAGCCACAACCACTGCCCCTCTCCCAGCAGCCCTCAGAGGAAGCCTTTGGGGTGCTGGCCCCGAGGCAATGCCTGTGTCCAGGGGCTATCCCAGCCTTTGGTGGCCATGGTCTGGGCACAGCTGCTGGGCTTCCAAGGACAAGCCCAGGGCTGTTCCTTTTCTCTCAGGCCATAGCAGAAACCAGCCCTGAAGCCCTGACAGGTGTCCCCTCTCTGACCAGGGATTAACTGTTGCCTAAACTCAAATGGTTTTGACACATCATGCACAAGACATAGCAGTGTATCACAGAAGACCTGTAATTTTTACTTGACTCACATTCATTTGAGGAAGGTATTCAGCAAGATCTTCAGGACTTATGTTTTACCCTCGATTCACTGGAAAGAGAAGCTAGCAATTCTGGACTGCTTCTAAAGCACTGTAACAGATTATAGTCATATCACTCCTATATCAGGGAATTGCTCAGCATTGGCTGACCTACTTCTAGAAGTAATAAATACGAGCAGAAATGTTTGTCTACCGTACATAAAACAGTGTCTCTAATTTAGATGAGGAAAGCCAATTTCAGTTTTGCTCTTCCCCGCTCTAAATTGAGTAACTTCTTTTTTCTTTCTGATAATTTACCTTATTTAAAAATGGGTCCCACTCAAAAGGAAATGAACGTCATTTCAAAATGCAGGATGATGACTAGACAGACCCATCTGTAGCAGATACAGCACTTGTGTGAATTCAGGGATGGTGACAGCAGTAAGAACTTCCCATGAAACATGACAGAGTATGCACCATAACAAATTCTGTTAGTAAGAGGTTCAGGTCTCAGTGCTCAGTCATTTTACATCTGTAGAATCAGCTGAAAATGATCAATAAATAAGCTAAAATCACTGAAGTGTGATGAAACAGAACAAGCCACTTCTATGAGTCCCACACAAGTCCTGCAACCTAATGTTCTGTTTGCAGAGAAGGTCTGAGCTGTACAATACGAAGTTTTCCCAAGCTCAACCCTTGCTGTGGAAATCCAATTTAGAACTGTCTGAATACTACAGACTTTGCATCTGACTAATCCTTCTCCTCCTCTTTTTCATACGCCAAAACTCCCTCAACCAACCAAGAAAGCCTCTAGAGTTTTTAAACAGCTGTTCTGACTTCTAGGTTTAAGTCAGCTGTGTTCTTCAAACCCAGAAAATCAGAGGTAGTTGCCTCTTTGGTGAAGCAGTGCCGATTGGTTTTCTAGTTGCCTGCTCCTGGGTTTAAGGTATTTATTCTGCTTCCACATCACTTGCATGCTGGGCTTAGAGTTTGAAGATTCACAAAGTCCACTGATGTCAAAGACCTTTTTGTGTTAATTACGGTAGGTTTTGCATAAAGCTGCAATATAAGGTGCTGTTCATTATAAAACATAAATTGGCCTGTGAGTAGTTCTACCTTGAGAGGAGCATGTGAATAGTTCTACCTTCAGAGTAGGAAGCTGGGGTGGATGTATTCTATCTGGGACTTGCAAAAGCGAATAAGGTTTAGTTGCGGCTGATTTATGGGTAGGGCAGAGAGGGATTTATGCTGGAACCAAAAATAGTTACAAGGATGTTTATTTGTGAATTTCTTCATGTTACTGCTTCCTGCCTTTTCCTCATTTGTGACTCTCACCAAAATGGCTCCAAGTCACGTGTTTTAAAGTTACTCTGGGTTTTGCAGACAGCTAAAACAAAAATCACTTTATTTTATGATTGTCTTAAAGTTTGTTTAAGCTTCTTTGATTCTTCCTCATGAAGTTAGTAGCTATTTTTCCAGGAAGGATAACCCTCTCCACAAATGCCTGTCTGTCCAGTCTTAGTTGTGCATGGAGGTCATGCAAATGTCTGTGGTGCCCGGACCCTGATCTTGTGTGAGTTTCTGGACCATTTGAAGTATTGAGATTGAAAGGGACAAAACCAAAGTTTGAGCTTTTATCTGCAATTACCTCTTTTTCTGCTCTGCCAGATGAATTTAAATCCCTTAAGGTGACATCTCAGAAGTAAAACATGTATTTATTTTTAGAGAGCTGGCTGTAAAGTTTATTGAATGAAGCATGTAACAAGCTTAGTAGGAAATGGAGCTAGATATAAATCAGAGTACATCATTTAATAAACACTGTCACTAAGGGGAGAAGAAACATAAGGAAGTGAACACTGTAAAACAGAATTGTGAGCAAAGAAGAAGTGTAGTGATCTGTGTGTAGCAGATTATAATCGTTCAAAAATTAAAATGCAAAGCAAGGAGGATCTAATTATTGGGTTTGCAAGTGCTTGTGCTTATGGTTCAGAGTCTGAATTAGTATCTCTCTAAGATAGAGATTTTTTCATTTTCATTAGATTTTGGAAATATTTTCATGCCTACACTTTTTTGTTTTTTTGTTTTGTTTGTTTTGATGCTTGTTTTTTTTTTTTAGAGGGTTTGTGTTGTTGTGTTTTTGGGTTTTTTTATTTTTTTTTTTCCAGAGGAAGATACAAGATAAATTCCAAGAATTAAGTGTATTGTTCCATTGAAGTCAGTAGAGATGTTGTCTGTTTCATGTAGGAGCGGAACAGGTTTACAGCCTGTTGTCCTGCTCAGCTAGAGGGTGTTGCTCAAGTATACTTTCCTGCACTCAGGTTCTTTGCAGTTACGTTCCTTGCTAAATCATGGTGCAGAACATGTTATTTAAACTTATATGAATGTAACAATACATGCACCCTGAGAACAGCAAGGACTTAAAAAGATGCAGGTGGAAACACACTAAGGAAGTGGCTTTTGTATTGTAGATAACTAACCTGAAGTAGCTACTGGGTTCTGTTCTCTAAATTTGTTATTACTTTGTCATCCTCTCTATTCTGTCATATAAGCTGTTTTATCATGCCCACGTGATATGAACAGAAAGAAGTTTAGGGTGGAGAAAAGGGGGATAAGGCTCTGAAGGTTTGAATGATTTATTCCTTTTTGCATGTTGAGCTCTGCCACTTGTCTTGCAAAGCAATGACACTTCCATGGTACAAGATTTACTTTTGTCATTTCAGTGCTGCACGAGTAATTTTGCATATTTTTATCCAAATTTTGTAACTTTAGTAGGGAAGAAAATAACAACCAAACTGTTAAACATTGCAAAACTGTCAGGTGGTCTAATTCATTTATAGGCTTGCGCAGAATAAGTGGATGTCTGCTCTCTTTTTTCATGCTTATCTGAGGAGTATTTAGACGAATGTGATTTATTTAAATATATTTCTGCTTTTATTGAAAGGTCCTAGAGCTTTCATATGTGAAAGCATATACTTTTATACCCAGGGGCTGCAGGTATACACTTCTTTTGGACCCAAAGCTCTGGGAAATGGTAGTTAGTTAATAGCACAAAGCAAAGGTATCAGAAATCCCATCTTCAGTCAGTGCTTTGGAAAAGCCCAAGGTAGGCTGTAGCTACCAGAATCTGGAGCTCTGAAGACTATATCATGAGTATTAAAGGATAACTTTATATTGTTTATTGCATAGTGCTGTCAAGGGCCTTTGAAGTGATAAGCTATTAGATATAAAAGTTAGTTACTTTCCATATTCTTAATACTTTCCCCCTAAAAAGCATATGCATTAACGTTGTTTTTTTTTTTAAAGCAAACTGCTCATACTTGTCCATAACAAAAAGGGTTTGGTATTTGCAGTTTCCAATCTGTCTTTAAAACATTTCTGTTTCTTTAATGTTGTGGGAACTTTGTGTGGTAGATTGATTCCTTCTGCTTGAGAAGGAACTTTACAGAATGGGCTTCTCATTTTTAGCCTGCAGTCACAGCCAAAGACTGGTCAGTGCACCTTGGGACTGTTTCCTATTGAAGGCTAATGATTCCACAAGCATGACTGATTAATAAAATGCTGGAATATTAGCAATGCATATTGAACATTGTGTGGTTGTGGTAGTGGTGTATTTTCTAAAATCAGTGGTTTGATTTTTTAAAAACAGTAGTTTTGGTAGGATATCTTTTGCCAACACTGGTATTTGAGAGTTGTGTACTCTGTCAAGTTTGTGTATTAACAAGGAACATGGGGCATTCCTATGACTGGTAAAAACCAGCTTAACATGCTTCGGGCAGTTGAATGAGCATGCAGCTATTGAAACAAAGAATGCTGCTTAAAACTTTTGCTTTCCTTTGGCAGTTCTGGAGTTGAAATTTGTTTAATGCAGTGAAGAAATACCTTTGACACAGTTGCAGTGTAATGGGCTTTCCTCTTTCATTAAGTGACAATAAAAAATCTTGGGAGAAATGTAAAATAAAGTTGCAAATAATGTATGTATGAAATAGTTTTAACAATGAAGCTTTGTTGTCAGGCCCTGGGAATTATTCATTTGTAGTGGATACACAAAGGGACAATAATGTATAACAGCTGTGGTAGCTTTGGAATATCATATTGACGTTTCAGTATTCTGGAATATTGCATTTCACCTATGGCCTTGAATAGCCTGCATTTATATCTTTTCTGCCCTTGCAAGATGAGCTTAATGTCTATTACTTTACTAAATATTAAATTCAGATACGAAGAGACACAAGCCCTAAGCTTTAAGCTATGACTTTACACTCACTGGTCTTTTCTTCTAGTGATGCTGAGCGTTGATGGAAATGAACTAAACCAGGTTGGCTTTGCTCACTCTGGTAAAGAACTCTCCCTGTTTCTGCCCTGATAATATTGTCATTCACTGTGATGATGAATGCTGTGTAGAATGCCTCCACAAGCGCAAAAAGGAAACAGATGTGTTTACATTGTCTCCATGGAGACACAAAGACACAAGCTAAATTCACACTAGCATCAGGGAGAAGATCCCCCCTCCTTTGTCTTCCAGAGATGCAGAATGGCAGGGAGAATATTTGAAGCAAACCAGGCAGAATTCTCTAGAGACTGTGCTTCTCTTGTCTTGTCAGCAAAGGAGTCTTTGTGTGATCTGTCAGTGATTCCACAATGCTGCGATGGATGTTTGTAGTTCCACTAAGAATTCAGTGAGAGTTTAAAATATTCCATTTCGTATTAACATTTTAAGTAATGATATATAGGTAATTCACTACAAATACTTTCTCCATTGTCTCAAACATATCAGTTACTTCAATTTATTTAGTGAGCATGTGTTTACTAGTTGGGAACATTCAGGAGATGCAATGGAACCATATGACATTCCTTCTGTTCCTTGTTTGGAGGATCACTGACTAGGTTTCCATAGACATCAATTGGAAAACATCTTTCTATCATATTTTTATCCCTTTACACTTTTCTGTTTCATGAATCTTTACAATCCACTGCTATGTTTCTCAGAGCAACCGCAGTTTGGCCATATGATGCATGTGATGAGTTCAGTGTGAATGTTTTGAAGCTCATAGTGATTGGGAAAGGGAGAAGTCTTTTCCTTTTTCTGCTCTTTGTCTGGAGACCAAGATTTGTTTACAAGTGACACAGAGCTGGATATAGCCTTATAAAGTGATGCAGTTTTCAAATAAATAGTGTGAAACAAAAGAGCAAAGTGTGAGCACGCACAGATACTCATGCCAAGACGAATAAGATTTTTCAGTTCATATGTGCATTCAGCTCTCATTTAGGAAAATGTTCCCTAAACTAGAGCTAGTTTCAAAAGCCTTTAGCTAATGGACAGAGCCATGGTTTGTTGGGTTTTCGTTTGTTGGTTGGTTGGTTTTTTTCCCCAGTATTTTTGGTAATTGCAATTTAAAGAAAATTAAACTCCAAAGATGGAAAAACTGTTGTGATGTCTTCAAATTGTTTGGGGAAAATTATTTTAAGAAAACATTTATTCTCAGTTTTTAGGTTGAGTGTGCCTCCCAAACATGCATGTCAATGCATTCTAAACAGAAACAGTGCACAGCCATCTTGAAATGCCTTTTCAAAGTTTGTTCTTGTTGTAAAAGCCTGATCGTTCAGCCAAACAGCAAAAATAAGTGACTCGGATGACCAGTCCCGTAGTGCAAGTGAATAGCAGAGAACAGAGCAGATGGTGGGGGAAGAATCAAGAAGCAGGCATGAGTTCAACAAAACATGTATTTTAAAGAATTCTTCACAGAAC
The DNA here is from genome assembly GCA_025447955.1 of Psilopsiagon aurifrons. NCBI lineage: Eukaryota > Metazoa > Chordata > Aves > Psittaciformes > Psittacidae > Psilopsiagon > Psilopsiagon aurifrons. Next base: position 47,615 of record JAOEHY010047110.1, read on the forward strand.
ATGATGTGAATTATTTTTTTGATGAGAAAAAGCTAGCGTGTTTAACTTGTTAATGCATGAAATTCCTCAAGGTCTCTATTACTCTATTGTAGTTTTAGTTTAGCTTTAGTTAAACTATTAGTTAATTAGTTAATTATGGGTAATTATTAGTTTAACTATTTTATTATATTTATAAACTAAATATTGGAGCTAAATGAGTAACTTATGCAAATGAACACCCCATTAAACAAGGAACTACCATTTGTGTACATGAAATTGTTCTTGTGTGTAAGTATTCAGAGAATCAAGGCCATGAGCACCATATATGTGTTCTGGTTTGGGCTGGAATAGAGTTAGTTTTCTTCCTAGTAGTTGGTACAATGCTGTGTTTGGGTTTCAGGATGAGAATAATGTGGATAATGCACTGATGTACTTTGTTGCTGAGCCGTGCTTACCCTAAGTCAAGGACTTTTCAGCTTCTCATGGCCTCCTGCCAGTGAGGAGGCTGAGTGGGGGGTGATAGGTGGGCCCAAGATGCTGGGAGGGGACGCAGCCAAACAGCTGACCCTGACTTACCCCATTCAGGACTTTCCAGGCCATAGGATTTCAAGCTGAACAGTAAAATGGTTAGTAAAACAGTAAAAAACAGTAAAAGGAGTTGTCCAGGGAGTGGCAGCTGCTCCTCGGGGGCTGTCTGGGTATTGGTTAGTGGGTGGTGAGCAATTGCATTGTGCATTTCTTGGTTTGTAGATTCTTTTATCATTATTATTGTTTTCCCTTCCTTTTCTGTCAAACTATCTTTTTTCTCAACCCACAAGTTTTACCTTTTTTCCTGTTATGTCCCCCATCTCAGTAGGGGTAGTGGCCGAATTAATGTGTTTAACCCATCTGCCTGCTGGGTTAAACAACAATATGTTAAGTCTCTCTTTGAGGAATACTCAGCAGAGAAAATAATTGTTAATTCTGGTTTCAGACGCTTATATAAGGCTCTGTTATGGTTTAAGCCCAGCTGGTAACTCAGTACCATGCAGCTGTTTGCTCACTCCCCCTTTTCTTC
>JAOEHY010047112.1:0-31403 GCA_025447955.1 Psilopsiagon aurifrons
GTGGTAGCAGCAGTGGTTTGTGTTATACCTGAGTTACTGGACTGTTCTTATCTCAACCCATGGGAGTTACATTCTTTTGATTCACCTTCCCATCCATTCAGGAGCGGGGGGAGGGAGGAAAGGGGAGGAGTGAGAGAGAGACTGCGTGGTTTTCTGAGTTATGGCTGAGCATAAACCACGATAACAGGTCATGTTGAACTTCTCATCAACCAGCATCCCCAAGTCCTTCTCCGCATGGCTGCTGTCAATCCATTCTCTGCCCTGCTTGTGGTTATGTTGGGGATTGCCCTGACCCAGGTGCATGACCTTGCATTTGGCCTTGTGGGACCTCATGAGATTCACACTGGCCCACCTCTCAAGCGATATCTGGATGGCATCCCTTTCCTCCAGTATGGCAACTGCAGCACACAGCTTGGTGTTGTCAGCAAACTTGCTGAGTGTGCACTCAATCCTACTGTCCAGGTCACCAAGATTGTTGAACAGAACAGTGCTGGCCCCAGTTTCAATCCCTGAGGAGTATCACTTGTCACTGATCTCCACTTGGACATCAAGCTGTTGACTACAACATTTTGAGTAAAATCAGACAGCCAATTCCTTATTCATTGAGTGATCCATCTGTCAAAGCCATGTCTCTCCAGTTTAAGGACAGGTATATTGTGCAAGACAGCGTCAAATTTGCACAAGTCCAGGTAGATTGCATCAGTCACTTCCCAACACTGTAACCCCATCCTAGAAGGCCATCAAATTTGCCAGGCACAGTTTGTCTTTAGTGAAGCTGTTTTGGTTGTTACCAGTTGCCTCCTTACTTTCTATGTGCCTTAGCATAGTTTGCAGGAGGATCTGCTGCATGATCATGCCAGGCACCAAAGGGAGACTGGCTTTCCCCTAGTTCCCTGGGTCTTCCTTTTTTCCCTCTTTAAAAATGGGGATCAAATTTCCCCTTTTTCAGTCAGAGGGAACTTAGCCAGACTGCCATGACTTCCCAAATATGATGCAGATTTCATTAGCTTGATTCCCTCAATCTAGATCTGTACAATAGACCACAACAGAAGTTCAATTTTTCCTTCTAGGTGATGTCTTAGACAGCAGAGTCTGTGACTCTGCCAAAGATAGGATCCTGCAGTCCCATAAGATATGGTGAATAGAGCTGTGAGCACCAAACCTGTGTTTGTCACTTTGGTGAGTTTTTTCCCCCCTTCATTTATTTTGCTGATAGCTGTCAATAATAGTTTCACTGTGTATCTACCTGTGTTCTGGGCTACGGATGCATTCATAAATTGAAAGATTTCTGATATGATAGTCTGTATTTAAATAGTAATTACAGCATATGGTGATGTCGTTTCTTGATAGAAACAACTCTATTGCAATGATTTCAGGGTGCCTGTAATGGAAATCTGACATTTATGCAGGCTTTGTGTTGTTTGAAGCTACTGGCCATTATAGCTGAATTGCTGTGGGACTCTGCTCAGCCATTGTGTTTTCCCAGAGGTGTTTCAAAAGCATGAAGCCATTTCTTTTCCTCTTTTTGTTTGTTTGTTTGTAAAGGGCCTAGTGAGTTATGTAGCTTTCCCTGGGAAATAAAAAGACTTGCAAACGTAACACTTATTCCTCCCTGACATTTCAAATCTATGTGTTGGTGGTTAAATGTTTAGTTACACGGCTATTTTTCTAATGAACTACCTTACTTAAAAATGACCTCTAAAATGTCAGGCTGCCTTAGCAGCTCTATTATGGTCAAATTCCCTGGTGAAGTATGTGTGACTTGCTGACTTCAGTGGGAGCAACATACATACATCTGAGGGCAAAATTTGTCTCACAGATTGATTGATTGTCAGATATTTGGTACTATGTGCTGGATATTCAGAAGCACTTAGCTCCCAGCAACTCTTGCAATGAGACCTCTGGCTGAATTTTCACAGTCTTTCTGTGAATCTCACATACAATGTGTAAATAAAAATGGGCCTGAGTCCTTATGTTTTTTAGGAAGTAATTTATTCTCAGGAGCAGTCTCAATGTGTATGATGATCCTGTTACAATGACTGAGTACTCATTAACATGAATAAGAGTTACAAATTTCAGTATTCTGTTGACTATTTAAAAAAAAATCAAGAGGTAAGATTTATATTAAAGCAAATGGTCAGAGATAGGAAGAGTGGGGTCCCCAGGAGCCTATGGCTGTCGAACTTGAGGTGTGATTTCTAAATTGCATCTTTGGTTTTATGGGTATCATTTTACACTTGCAACTAGTTGTGCCTGCTGTTTCAAACTGACAAGGTATTCTGCTGTCAGCTTTTCCTTGTGGGCAGTAAATCTCATTTGAAGAATTAGAATGCAATTTAAGAGTAAATTTAGAGAAAATATTGTTTACTAATCAGATTCTCTTGTCAAAACTGATTTTCTGTCTGGACTACCCCACTATCAGCAAGATACCTACATTTTTCTTCCTCAAGTTTACAGTTTGGGGACGCACACCAGGGTATTTGGTACTGGTTTCCAGCTGCCTTTCAGGGTTACAGTTTCTGCCCGTTTTTATGAGGCGTTTGAGGAGTGAGAGAACTGGAAAGAGAGAAACTGGAAAGCAAGGTGCTGGTGACGTTCTACATAACTGAGCCCCAAGCCTAAGCTGTCTGTTTCACATTTAGCTTAAGAGCAGTATTCAGGCTGAAGTGAGCTGCATTTTGCAAATGTTTCCACATACACTGAGCATGTTTAAGAGTTGTTTAGAGTAGCCCTTTTGAATTATAAGTATCCATGAGACCTACCATCCAAATTGAATAGCGGGGAGTTTTTGACATTTTGGACTTTACTTGCTTGATGGTAACATTTATTATTTTTTGTTGATAGAAAGACAGCACACATTGATCATTAATTTCATTCTGAATCTAGTCATCATCCATTTATCAAATGAGGGGTCACTTGTATGTTGATTGATAAAGTCATGCAGATTTGTGAGCCAGACTTACTCTGGAAGCAGCTTACACAAGAGAGAGTAGAAGTCACACACAGTCTTGTGGACAGTAGAAGTCGTTCACACACTCTTATGGACAATCTCATTGATAAGCCAAGAAAAAACATATGGTTCTTTATACTGAACTAGCAATAATGTTATTAAAACTGTTGAACATGATACATTAGAGCTTGGATTTAGCTGAAGAATGTGTGTCTTTATGCGCACATAATTATACAAGGGTGCATTATATTGTATTATTTCAAGTTAAATACCTTGAATTGAGAAGGCATCTGGTATTTGTGTATCTTTTTATTATGTCATACATATACATATTTTGTAAAAAAATTCAGAGACCTACAGATTTCATGTCAGACAACCACAGACCATACTACATCAGTTCCTTGTGACTATAGTTCAGTTTATACTGGATATAAAGGTTAGGGATTTTGAAAATCAAAAGTATCATGTGGTTGTTGGAAGACTTAAATTAGCCTATTCCTCTCATAATCATGAGAAAGATGCATAGATCTGGGCAACAGCTGAGCATATTATTTCAGAGTTTAAGCATAACAAAAGAAGCCATCATGAAACCTTAGAGACCTAACTTCAAAACAAAATTATTAATAGCCGAGAGGGTAGAAGCTTCAGTGAAATTCGGAATTCAGTTCTAAATAGGATTTCCACTTCAAGAATGAATAATAGATGGAGTCCAACTGTTCTGCGGTTGAGCACAAATTAGTGGTTCATTGATTGTAATCAAAAGCAGCTGCTTGTAATCAAAGCATAGGTTTTTGATAGGTCATTATCAAGTGATATGCTAATTTTCTGTGTATATAAAGAGCAAAGATGGAGCTTGTCAAGAAAGGTCTTGATGATGCAAAATATGGATTTTGTGAGAAGTTTACCTTGGTGCGTTCTTTCTTAACTGTCCTTTATCCCAGTCAGTGTTTTCTGTCTCCATAATTAGTTTCAGTTTTGTAGCAGCTTATTGGAAATGTCACCAACTTCTGGGTTGCTGCAACACAAACAATAACGCAGCATTAGAATGAAAGCAGGCCTTAGCCCTTCCTCTTATCATTATCTCACAATGAATACTCTTTCTATGGACATAAATTTGTGAGTCTCAATTTTGCTGACTGCTTAGGCAAGCATTTTCAAATTCACCTATGTTAAGATAAAATACCTAAGTAAATGGAAATAGTTAGCATGCAATAGTAAGTGCATGAGAATTACAGCTATCCAGGAACTAAAGATCTGATCACTATTTAAAAGCTTAAATTCATACACATTTTTGGCAGTAACCTTGCCCTTAGATATCACAGTTCCAGAAAGCTCCATGCAAAATTAGTTCCTCTAGTGGTATCAAACATCCCATATTTAATCACAAAACTCTTTAAAGTCCAAAGTCTCCATGATATGCTTCCACCTGTTGGGAAGAAGGTATTGTTTTGCCTGTTCATTGCTAGGAAGGGATTGCTAGTGTCAGGTAGGTATCTGGCTGTCTCCTTGCTTGCCCTGAAGCACCTTAAGCACCTTATGAGCCAGAAGGCCATACTCTGAGTTTCAGCTTAGGCTGTGGAACTAAAACAGACGAGGTGGGAAGGCCTAAAAGGACAGTTGCAATCCCCTAGTCTGACTTCACAGCACTGTAGCCAATTCAGTGGAAATTAGACCAAGCTCGGGTATTTCAAAATGAGAGTGTAACTGTCCCTTTGTACTGTATTATTCTCTTGCCATTGATCCTGGCGTTTGCAATCTGTAGTTATTGTTCACTCACTAGCTGCTTTTAGGTATTCAATAGGAGTTTTCTTTATCAATACAAAAAGGATTTTCCCATTTCAATATAGGCAGGAAAGTTACTTTTTTTAGCCTCAAACCTTGCTTCTATAAACCATTCCCTATGTCACTGCTAGACAGTCTTGCTGTGGTTGCTATTTAAATTGATTTGGAATCTAAAAGTGCTATACCTCTGTAACAAAACTGTCAAACTACTGAGCACTGGATAAGTATTAGAATAACATGAATATGGTGGCAAACAGACAGCTTTCAGACAGCCTGTTGCCCCTCAGTCTGGCTTATAAAGTGCATTGCTTGAAGAAGCATGGGCAACTTGGCACATTAAATTGGGCTTCTATTTTTGTACCATGACTTTTTGTATCTGGTGTGATTTTTACTTTCAGGATGCTTTCATTTAAGTGTTTCTGATATCAATATATGGCTGCAATGTGATTGTTTCTGATATCAATATATGGCTGCAATGTGATGGCTGCTGTAAAGAGGAAATCCCAGCAACCTTGCACTGACACATAGCTATATGGTACACGTCTGACCTCTGAGGATAGATTTGCAAAATAAATGACTGAAAGGCATAAGGGGAAGTTCTGTCCTCCCAGTTGTAGGATTTTGCATCCAGAGTGTTGAAAGACCTGTCCTGTAGTCACAAAGGGAACTGCTGACACAGGCATTGGTATTGTCACACAAGAAACATACCAGCATCTCCCATTACCTACAGTGACCCACTGCCCCTTTTCAGCCCCTCTGTGGAAGAATATGGTCACAGCTGGTCTTCAGTATCTTCCTAGTGGGTAAACACCTCTTTAGTTCTGTAACTGGTCCCAGTAGTGTAATGAACATTTCTAGCTTATCCTCAGCTTTTTGCCTGAAAAATTGCTAAGTCTTAGAACTGTTCTCACTCATCAATATGTACTTATTAACCAAACACAGTTCAGATTATGCTAGGTTTATGAATGAAAAACCATAGGAAAACAGAGGATTCTTTTCTCACTAATCATGCGCATTGTAAGTAACACAGAAAATGCCCACAAAACCAATGAAAAATGCTGCCATAGGCTAGGTGCATTGTTTTTTTTGTTGGGGTTTTTTTCCCATTTTAAAGAATGGAATATACTTTTCTTCAGTGAGGCAATTTAAGGTGAGAAAGTTGGGGCTGTTCAGCCTGGAGAAGAGAAGGCTGCATGGAGGACTCATAGCAGCCTTCCAGTATCTGAAGGTGGCCTATAAGGATGCTAGAGAGGGACTCTTCATTAGGGACTGTAATGTGGGCATAAGATCCAAAGGACTTTTAGTACCTCTAGCAGTGGTTGACTTTGCTGGCTTTGCCTATTTGTAAGATAAAAATGTATACTCACTTTAAAGATAAATAAGGAACAAACATAAATTCAGTTTATAAATAACATTAGCTTGCTTTCTTTCTTACAGAGGTTTTCTTTGGAAAAAAAGAGATGATAAATGATACCGTCTCTCATATTTTTCCTGCCTCAGCCCCAAGCCATTAGAATTGCTTGAACAAAGGTGAACAACAAGCCAAACCAAGCTATGCATTTTGGCTTCCTGTTCTGCTGACTGATGTATTGTTATTTGAAGTGTTGCATCCCTCATTATGTGCAGTTAATAAAGTAGTACTATGTACAAATCTGAAGTGCCCTCAGATCTATGAAGCAGGTTAAAAAGTGGACCACCACTTACAGGTTGTGAAGCAGAGAAAATGATCTGCAAAATTTGCTGTGAATAACTGCATGCCTTCCATCACTCTGTGTTGCCCCCTTGTTTTCTGCTCTTAATCACAGCCAAAACAGACCATTCTCATTTTTTTCTCCACACATGCTCACCTTGGTGCATTACATCTATTTGTGGGGTTGCATTCAGATATTCACACTGAGACCAGGAGGCTAAAATGTCATTTTTATTTCCTAGTGAAAAATGTCTTTGTACTAAACAGGGGAAGTTAAAATTTACACCTGACTTCAAAGAAGGTGTAAAATATATTTTATTGGCCTGGAATTCGAACATGGCTTTTCTTTAGTTGTTAGGATCTTGGTGGAAAAAGAAGTAAAAAATTTAACAATTTTCACACAAGACTTCAAATAAAGAAATTTCGTGTGAAGATTGTAACACAAAATTCAGAGCTTTTCACATCTTAAAAAGGAATGTTTTAAGAAAGTCGAACAAGCAAATAAACCCAAGAGAATTTTATTTCATAGAATCCCATGTCTACTGTTGTGGACAAACCAATTAACAGAAAACTAGTAGCATGGTTGGGTATGCTGGAAAATGTTGATCTTGTGTCCTTGGCCCATTCAGCTATAAACTTTCCTCTCCCTGTGTAATATGCTTTTACACCTCTGCATGCATGAAGGTAAAGAAAGAGACAGGGACACTCTTGCAGCTAATCTCAGAGGCGCTCATGCTCTCAGCCTCTCTGTCCCCATGCACCACAGTGGCGCTTGTTGTAGGCTTTGACATCCTCTGCTAGTGGAAAGCATACGCTCTCCACAGGGCTAATTAGTCTGGCAGATGAGCCTGAGCTTTGCCTTCATGTTTACTGCAGTCACTTTGCCCCTGCTACACATATTGATACACCAAGCTCCAGCAAGTCCAGATACTTTCAAACTTTGAACCACCAAAACATGTCTAAAAGGAGCAAGTGCATACATGCTATGAGCTACCCAAGTCTTTGAAACTTCAAAGGGTTTGCACTTCACCAAAAATGGTTTAGGAATCCAGGTTGACAAGTTTGAAGCCATCCATTGTATCCAGAAATTTAAAATGGGCAAAAGGGATACTGGAAGAAAAGAGGAGGATTTGTGAAACAAATATGTAAAAAAATTCTCAGCCATTCCTTTATTTACAGGAATATGAGCCTTAGCTAGCAATTGTACTTCTTGTTTGTCCTACAGACCTCCTTTACAGTGCAAAAAAATGGGCAAGGCATAAGCAATCAGTTAAACAGAACTAAATTAAACTTGTTGACAAAAAATCATAATGTGCATTTGATTATTCAGCTTTGGTGAAACAAATACTTTGGGCAGCATTCAAGCTTTCATTGTTTTTATGACCAGTATATTTGCTGCCATGAGCTCAATCACAGCACAATAGGAGGTGAGACTAAATGGTTTGACACATAACAAGTAATCATGATAAAAGAATTGACACTATACAGTGCAGAGGCTGTTACAGTTTTAAATGTAAAGTTAATTTCAAGATTGATTGAAGTCTTCTCCCTTTCTTCTAGCAATGGAATTAGTGCATTACTGTGGTGCTTCTGCAGTTCTTTCTCTAGTGTATGGCATCTGCAGTGTGTTCGTCAGTATTTAAAAATGCCTTTAGGTTTGAGTTTTAGAATAACCTTTGCAACTACTTTTCCGCCTTGAAACTTTACAATGAATTGGATATGGTAGATGGAGGAGGAAGAGTAGGAGGAGCTGGCATTAGAGTTGCAGAGGATACCAAAGGATTCTGTTTATTCAGAGCCCAGGTAAATTTTAGCAAACAGCTCATGCCGTTTGTCTGAACATGACCTTGAGAGGACACCTTCTTTCTGGTTTAAGGGGGGTAATTTTGTTTCATGCACTTGTCAATCTTGTGGTTGTTTCTCCAAAAGCAGGCAAGCATGCTGAAGGAAACGTGTGATAGTGCTGAGAAGTGGCCCACAGAAGTGTAAGGGTTGGTTATTAATTAAACTGAGACTACATCCAAAGCTGCAATGCTACAGTGCAAAATTATTTCCATGTTTTTATGGGAGGCTTTTGTTGGCTAGGTTGCACAGTTCAGATCTTAACACACAGGGTTATTTGCAAACAGTGCGAAATTATCTCTATATGGCAGTCCACACTTTTTTTGCAAGTCTTCTTGCCAAAGGCCCTGATGAATCCAAGCTTGCTGGAGGGTTGTGTTGGAGCATATTTGAGTTAATCAAGATGATTTCTTGGCTCTTGGGTATTCGTATGGTTTTAAGTAAATCAGACTTGTAGGGCACTCCTAATTGCTTCACTAGCTGCAATATGCAACCGCAAATTGTAATGGTCTGCCGTAATTCCTATGCTGAATATGAACAAGTTGCAAAGTGTTTGTGTGTGTGAGAGAGAGGGAGATGGCAATATCTGAATGGTCAGTGCAGGCAGATTAGCTTAAGGCTGCAGTGAAAGTTTCCCTATCATTGTCTTTGGTATGCTAATGAACTTGTTCATTACATTAACTCTAACATTGCAATTAAGAGGAAGAAGAAAGAGAGTAGCAATAAATAGTGCAATGTTTAAAATACTGAGTTATAATGCATCCTAAATCTGCTAACCCTTATTAGTGAAAACTCAGACTAGCCAAAATCTGCTAATGTTAACCTGTGCTGGGCGAACAATTTCAGTGGACTTCAATTAGTTTCCCAAATTGGATATATTTCTATGTACTTCATTTGGACTATAACAGTGCCACACAGAAAATGTATATACTACCACTTCAGTGATATAGCCAACAGAAATTAATCTTTAAGGTCTGTTTGGCTGAATTTTACTGTGAGTCCGAGAAATGAGCACCGTGAAGCTGAGAATTGAGCATTGGAAAGGCACGCTGTTAGGAAACCACCAGGTCCCTATTACCTCCTCTGTCACAGGATACAACCCACACAGTGAAACTGGCAGGATATGTGCACCCACATCTCTCCACCACAAAACCAGAGTGTTAATATGAAGCACAGTTCTTGGACATTAAAGCTTTCGAATCCAAGCTTCACTGAAGCAGCTGAGGTGCAGACACACTTCTGTCTGCCACTTCTTTCGCAGGCAGGTAATCTCAGCAGGAGAACAGAAGAGAACCCTGGCAAGAGTTTCATCTTCACCCCTTCAACCAAATTTCCCTCACTTTTCTGATCACCCAGTTTATCAATGAAAAAATGTCTGTCAGGAGTTATACCCTTATTGCACGGAGTTCTATTGGTAATTAAGATTCTTGTAGGGGAGATGCACACTCAGGTGCAGCTTCTTCAGATAACTTCCTTTTGCCAGGGGTCATGGCATGGATGCAGAGATACTTACTGACGAAAACATGCATGGCAGCCTGGCATGTTGGGAAGCAAGCTGACATCCCAGTTAGGCACTTCTGGATATTTTACTTAAAATAAAAAGATAATTAAAATAAATGCAGTTATAAAAGTCAGAAATTTACTTTCCAAGCTCATTAAAAACCTAAAATTAATGCTTTGGTGTAAGCATGACATGTAGTACACTTTATGGGGCTAGTAAAAAAATTTCCTACTAAATTGTCTTAAAAGATGTCTTTAAAATATTTATAATGGAAGACATTCAGTTTCAAAAAATTATTTTAATTCAAATTTTGGGGTTAGTTCAGCTATAAAATGTTGAGCTGCATACTTGGGCATGTTTGCATAACTGCAGTATCCTCTTTTTTAGATTTTGAAATTTTTAAAAGAAGTCTATTTTAGAGCTTAAAAATCACCAAAATGGCAATGGAACATTGTAAATCATTCAAATAAAATGTTTACAATTATTCAAATAGCTTAATAAAAATTTGCTATAGGACAAAATTCAGATTGTTGTGTTTGGTCCAATGCATCAATTCAATTTTTGAAATCCCTTATTTTTTCATAAGGCAAGAAAGACTTTCCAGCCTAGCTCTGCTATTTTGTGTGCAATATAGCAGAGAATCAAGCAGCAAAAAGAGATAAAGCAATTTAGGGCTCTATCTTCTTTCTTATTAATGGCATCTTCACTGCAAATCAAGCTTACTCCTGAATTTTCTTTAGAAATTTAGTAAGGCTGAAGTGAAGTCTGTACTTTAGGAGCAGTATTTTACCCTAACTAACTGGGCCAGTGAGGCATTGACACAATCAGTACCTTATGCTTAGTACAGCAATAATAATTTCAATTATATAAAGATAATTGTTTTGTATTCATAAAGACAGCTCTAAGCCTTCAAAATCAGGCAATCTGTATTTACTAGTTTGAAGCTATTTTAGTTTTATCTTTTACTTTTGAATTATTTTTATACAATTATCTCTCCCCATGAAAATTCTTTTCTGTGTTCATTGAGCGTTGGAGAGCAATATATTTCCCTTTGAAAAGTTTTAGCATTCTAGATTAAAAGAGATCCATTAATTACTGTTTCTCCCCAAATTAATTTCATCTAACTGCTTCTGTATAGATCTCTGCCTGCATTGTAGCACTTGGGTTTAATTGTAAGGAATAAATAAAAACAAAAATTCATGACATTTCGTGCATAGGAAGAAATGACAGCACCATCTACCACTATGGTTGCCTGAAACTCGCAGAGTAAGATCATCTTTGCATTTTTCTATAAATAAACAATCCCTAACGTCTTCAACCTGAACTCTTCCCTACAAAGAATTTTGCTGAATTTCATCAGAAATTAGTAAATCTGTTTGAGTGATCATAGAATCATAGAACAGCCCAGGGTGGAAAGGTCCTCAAAAGATACCCATTCCAACCTTTCATGGCTAAGGAAGCCTACCTGAGATTACCTGGCACCCTGTCCAATTGCTTATGGAAAACCTCCAGCAATGGGGACTCTGCAATATCCCTGGGGAGTTCTTCCAGTGAATGATTGTTCTTACTATAAAAAAACCTCTTTCTTATGAAACCCTTTCCCCTGCAACTTGTATCCATTGCAACTTGTCTTCTCCATGTGGCCCCTTATGAAAAGAGATTCTCTGCCCTCTCTGTAGCCACCCCTTAAGTACTTGAATACAGTGTGATGAGTTGCACCCGGAGCCTTCCCTTCTTGAGGGAAAAAAGACCTATCTCTTTCAGTCTTTCCCCCATTGGACATGGCCTCTAGCCCTTTGGTCATCCTTCTGGCCCTCCTGTGGACCATCTCCAGTCTGCCTGTATCTTCCTTATATTGCGAGAAGTAGAACTGGACATAGTATCATAAAATCCTAGAATAGTCCCACGTGCAGCCTGTCAAGCACTGCCTAGAGTAGGATGATCACATCCCTATCTCTGTTAGTAATGCCCCTGCAGATGCAGTCCAGGATCTGATTTGCCTTTCTTGCTGTAGCAAGTAAGCAGCATTGGTCCCCCAGGACCCAGCTTTGTCCCACAGGACCTCCATGTCCACTTCAGAAAGGTTGCTCCCTAGCCACACACATGCTAGCTTGTGATGGGCTCTTTGGTTATTTTGCCCCAAGTGCTGGACTTGCGCTTGTCTTTGTTAGGCAGAAAAGGTCTTGATTCTGTCTTTGCACTGCCCAGCAGTAATGAAAACATCCCTCTAGTCTCAGCACTGTTTTCAGCACAAATCCAGATACTAGATACTGTGAAGAAAATTAACTCCACCCCAGCCAAAACCAGCACAACAGTGCAGGTTAACTTCTCTCACTTCATTCCCAAGGCTTAGGGCAAAAACTACATAGTGAAGAAAAAATAGTCAGCAGTTGCTCATTATTCAGGGAGAACCAGCTGAGGACTTTATGAAAAAATGGTTTGTGATCATGTAATTAATAGCAGTAGCAAAATACATATTCATGAGCTAGATGGAGTCTGGTATTTCCTAGTTTTTCAGTGCTTGTCACTGTAATGCTTATATTTAAAAGATTTCTTCTGAGTGTGTAGCATTTCAGTCAGGGTAGGGCAACAGAAAGCACAACTGAGTCCCAAATCTGCACTTCTGTGGAGCTCCTCTGGTTTCTGGGCACCAAGTGTCACCCAGTAGTGTCTTTTTGTCCCTCCAACAGGGCAGTCAGTTCATGGGGACTGTCCTTCTTTATGAAAGGCAAAGGAAAGAGGTTTTGTGGGGGGTTTTACCTGGTGATCCGTTTCGCAGAAAGGGTTGGGTCTCTTTCACTTGCAAGCAAGTTGTCTTACAGGTATAGATGACATTAAGAATTCAGAAATTAGAACTGAAAATGACTATCTATATCATTTGAAAAATAAATGTGGGATGGCTCTTACTAGATTTATTTTAATCAATAAGGTGAATGGCTTTAAATATCTGATAACTGTCTTCTCAGATCTCAATTGCTCCAACTTGCTTTATTCAGGCTTGTTCTTTCTCTCCACAATAGTTATTTCAGTTGTAGCAAAGGCAAAGTACTAGAAACTGAAAACATGCAAATTAAATTCCTGCACGTCCTTCAAAAACTGTCTGTGCAGCCTGTAATTTCTAGGACAAAGGTTTGATCTCTGATGCTTCAAGTGAAGTCTGAAAGTGAAACAAACACTTTCTCATGTGGAGAAGAAAATGTATTGAGGAAGTTTGTCCTTTTTAATCAGAGTACCTGAAAAAAAGTGTGTGTTAGATCTAAAATATATAGTTTTTGTCAGAACAGGCTTCTAGAAAAATCCAAGCCAGAGAAATGTATCTGTGGGTTTTAATAAGATTTACATTAGAAAATAAGGATTTAGAGGACTCTTTCTACATGCTACCAACTAGTCAGAGCAGTAAAGGAACCAGGAAGTCAAGATAACAAAACAGAAAATATGTCAGATTACATTTTTAGCTGAAGAAACACAATTTTTCATTTAGAAACAAGGCTGTGATTGTTTGTTACAGCACTTTCAAGATCTCCATCCCTCTGTAAGACTACAGAAATGAGGTTCAGGAAAAATTTTCAGTGATTCCTAGAGGCGGTTCTCCAAACAATGCACCCACTATCGAGTTCCTGTTATATCACTGGTTTCTTATGTGGAAATAAGCATTTCAAGTGCTTTTTCAGTGAATTAAATGGTTTCAAGCAAGGACTATTTCAAGGTAATACCTTGCTATGTGTACTGGGGCTTTCCTATACTCATGTGCTTGCAAGTGCGCATGCTTGTGTGTAAACACATACATAAAAAGTCTTCTGGGAAGACAGCATCTCATTAATGCTCTTAAATCCTAGAGAGATGAGCACATGCCGGTGTTACAAATCTATCTAAAGGAAAGAATTTATAGCTTTGTACCAACATTTACAAAAACAAAGGATTAAGATCAGGGTGGTGGCCACAGAAGTAAAGGTGAACCTTTCCATCAGATTCACTAAATGTCAGCCATGGCTGTCCCTAAGACTATGAATTGATTGCATCATGTTTAGTAGTTTGCAACACGTATGACATCATACAGAAACACGTGGGAGGAAGAGAGGGAGGGAGCAGAAGTCTTACCTGTGTATGACTATTTGGTCTAAGTCTTTGAGCTTCCTCGAACTCATGGCTGCTGAGAGATAGCAATTTTGTCAGCAGTTTCAGTATTTGATGCCTAAAGGTAGGCAATTACATTTTGTATTTGAGTTTCAAATACCCTCTGAAAACCAAGTGGGTGATTTAAGTGCTTAGCCTAATTTCTGTGACTTATGCTGGAAGATATTGGCTAGCATTCTTCAAAAGTTTGTCTCAGAATTAAAAGGCATATGCAAACATATTTTGATCTGCTCAGTTTTTTAATTCCTGCTTCTTTTAATAGGCAGTCAAACATCATATGCAACCTTTTGTCCATCTCCTTCTCCATAGGGCTATCTTTATAAATGGTTTCACCTTTAATATGGCCCTGCTTTCCTATTTTTGAGAACAGCAATGACTTATCAGCCTGGTAGCAGATCCTTATTTTGTCTGCCTCCCACAATCCATCAGGAGAGGGTTAAGAAAAGGACCAGTTATCTCATAGCAGTCAAATTCTTTGTACATCATTGAGTTTTACATTGAACATCTCTGTGTGCTGTCAGCTGCAGAGAAAGAAGATTACACTGTGTGTCTGCTATATGAATACCCTGTAAATACTGCTTCAGAGCAAAAGGCAGATTTCTAATCGGCTATGGAATAAACAGAAACTGCTAGTTATTTTAGCATTAAAATAGTCAAATTTGGTTGCTTTAATGCACAACAGTAATTTACTTAATGTATTAACAGACATCTAGTAGGAACACAGCCAAAATATCCAAAGAAGTAAAACAAGCCCTACAAGTTAAAGAGGTTATGAAAATATTTAACAAGAGCAGTCCTATATACTGGGCTGCTCACCAGAATTTATAGCACAAACGATTCTTTTTGAATCTATAAATGATTTTAAATCACTGATCCCAAGTTGGTGGGAAATAAGGATAATACGGATGAGGCTATGAAAGATTGCTTGGGAGGTTGTGTTTGTTTTTTTCCAAGACAGTCTTAAAGACCATCTTTCCAGACACCACTGAATACCATCAAAACAAAAGCTTTTACCTGATTTGGTAGGAAACAACTGCATAAGGGGAAAAGTGATGATATAGTTTAGATTTTATATTTTTAAAACATCAGGCTATGCCTTTGTAAGCATACACATGTTGCAGATCAGCTGTTTATGGAAATGACAATGGGAGTGGGAATGCAATCAGTAACCAGGATTGAATGTATCTTGTTACCTAAAGCATGTCTGTATATAGCAATACATAAGGCTATAGTACATTCCAGAGGAGAAAAAAATCTGAATTAGAGCAGTAAAGGTTTCCTGTAGAACGCACTTGTATCTTTTGAGAAATGACAGGGATCTTTATGAAGTGATGGAACACTTGCAAAATCACAGCAAATGTGCAGATTGCTCATTCTACTGCTGGTGGGGATCATAATAGTATAGCCTGCATGGGGCTTTGTTTTCACAGCCAGACACAGAAACAAATCCAAGCTTCATAATTAGGGCATAACCCAAATCCCAGGCTTTTAAAAACCTCTATTTAACTCTGCTGTTCATTATGTTTCCCTAAGGACTCAATACTGACCAATAGCTGAAATCTGAATGCTGGTCATAGAAGACTTTTGCAAATAATAGCCCTTGTAAAGTCAATAGATCAATAAACAACCTTGCTACTACAGATTTGCTGCTTCAGAGATTCTTACATTTAAAAGTCCTTTTCTTGTGGCACTTGTAAATATTATTGTTTAAAAAGTAGTGTAGACCCTTAATAAGGTGCCATAAAGACACTGCTGTAAACTTCACAGAGAAAATACCAGCTTCTGTATAAAAAGATCAGGGTTTGCAAGTGATGTGGTATATCAGACAGCTATCATGATGGTTTTGTCATCTCAGTTTAATACAAAGAAAATTCTGCAGGTCAGTAGCTATTCTTGACAGTTTTTTTTTTATTTCTTCAATTTTCATTTCCATACAGGAGGAGTCTCCAAACTTTTTAGATATTTTTGGTTGCCTCAATTTCTTATGCAACACTGGAAGCAATAAATAGGCTACTTACAAACAGGAATGCTGTCCTGCATAATGAATTCGTGTGTCCACAATGACCACAGGTTTGCTGCATGCGCTGCATCCTTGGTGGAAAGAGTAGGTCTAGGTCAGTGTCTTTAAATTTAATGTTTTGAAAATCCAGCCTAGTTATTGCAGTTTGTTTTCCAATCCACATTTTTATTAAAATACAAATGTGTAAATGACAGGGAAAAAAAATATATTTTTCTTAGGTAACCAATTTTTCTTACTGTTGCCAATTTGAATTCTACATGCACTTTAAACATTGTACTACTTCAAACTTTGGCATGGCATTTTATTCCAGCCTAGCCTATAAGGAAAGAAAGGGCTTTGAACTCTTAACCAGGACATTTTAAGAAGGCAGGAGGGAAAAAATTCTTTCGTTCTTGAAATCTGGCATCCTTTATTTTTTGTCTAAGCTTTGAATTACTGTTGTTGTTGGGGGTTTTTATTTCTCTTTTAATGAAAGTGTCGTGGGGAAAAAAAAAGAGAATCCTTTCTAGTATGTGACATGAAAGAAATAATAAGTAAAACAGAAAATAGCTGGAAGAAATAAAAACTCTTTTGGTCTTAGCTTTCCCTTGCTTCAGTTTTCCATCAGCGTAACTGTCTAGCCTAGTGTGGGCAAAGGCAGTCACAACAGAATTAGCTTTTTCTTAGCACATTTGTGAAAACACTTGTTTCTTCAACTATAATAGAATTAAATTACACTATTTTTTTCCACACCTATTCATTTATTTTCTTCTAGACCTATTTATTAGGGACTGAGGTCCTAGGTTTGCTAATCAAGCCTTCTTTCCAGCACACTGATTGGATCCAGTGAAGGTCAGGGTTTTCATGTGAAAATAATTTATAATTTAGACACATTTACAATTATTTTTTCTTAAGGTAATAAAACCCATACATATTGAATAATACATAACCTCCCATCATGTGATTGACTTTGCAATGTACGCTGGCTCGAGCCTTGGAGTCAGTTGCAGATCTGGATCTTTGTTTTGGATTTTCAAAACTCTAAGCATCCCATTTCCCACCATAGCATTTAGAGGCACTTACTCTTCAGCTCTGCCCTGTCCAACCACAGATAAGGAAGTCATTCCAACTGTGAAATAGTAAGAACATTTATTGTTGCCAAAAAATGTGTTAGAAATACAATCACAGGTCTAAAAATCAAAATATACCGTTCATTCCGTCTGGAATGGATTTCTGATGCTTAAAAGCTTCTTTTCGATCCCAGAGTAAATATGAGTAACTTTGAAAAGCTGTGTACCATCTTTTGAAGTTATTTTTATTTTAAAAAGCCAAACAAACCACAGCTTGTTTTACTATATTGTATCCTCAAATCTTATTAATCAATAAAACCTTAAAGTAGCAAGTCAGTCACATCCTCCCACTAGGGTAAATGACAGTTTAAACCCTTTCTAAAAATTGTTTCCTTTTTAGCTCTTTTCCATCATAACATTTGTTCCATTACAGTCTGCAAATGTGCTTTTCTGACTGCACTTTTTCACCCACAGATTCCACTGCACAGTGGGTGAAGAGCTGGGGATTTGTGTTCTGTTTTCATGCAGAGCTGTGCATTAAAAAAAAATGTGCTGCTGCTGTTGCATTTTGAGTGGAACATCTTAGCAAAAGAGATTAATGATAATCTTTCCAATCTAAATAAAATTAAATAAAACAACTTGATTGCTTTCTGTTCAGAAAATAAGAATGCAATGAGAAAGAAAAAAAAATAAAAGGGGAAAAACCTTAAATCCATCATGATTCCTATGCATGTGTATTGAGTTCTGGTTCCATTTATAATAAAAGAAAGTCTAGCCCTTTAATGAGGGGGCAAAAGGCATCAATGGTGCCTCTTGTTATTAGTTCGACTTTTCATTATGAGTAATTCTGACCTGTATAATGAAATCAGATTATGTGTGAAAAATGAAGCAATGCTATACTGAAATGCAGTGTGAAGGTCAAATGTGGATTTTGTAGCTGTAGAAGAGTAAGAGACAACTCATTTTTTAATAGACCAAGCAAAATATTTCTGAGTCTAAAATACAATTCAAGAAGGAAATAAAAGAAACGAGAAAAGAAACTTGGCTTAAACATCCAAAAAGAACAAGAAACTGGAAAATATTGTTTCCTAAGACAACCTCTGACACAGCTTGATTCCAATCACTAATTCTTCTTCTGTTTTGTTTTGTGTACATAGGGAATTACGATACTCATCAAGGGTCTGGGTCAGGCCCCTAGAGTTGTGAATGAAAACATATCCACTGCCTGTAGTAGTAGCTCACCATTCAGTGCTTCCAGAGATTCATGCTTATTTATAAGCAGATTGCTCCTGGGTTAATTTTTGTTACTTAGAGGTGAAAAATGTCATAGTGACATTCAGGAAATGAAATGAAAAGACAATATTGGCTCTGCATTTAAATGTTTAAATTCTCTGTTGTGCACTGTAAGTGAAATGTAGATATTCTAAGAATGATTACGGCATTAATCAAAAATGTGATTGGAATGAATTTAATGCATTTAAAACACAGTCTTCTTAGTTTCCTTTTTCTTGCTTTTCAAAAATCTGAAACATTGAAAACCCTCTGATTTTATTGTTGAATGCAGTTGAAAATAACAAAACTAATAAAAAACATACTTCAAGAAGCTAACAAAACATACTTCTAAATAACTATTTCTTTTCAATCCCAAAGTAAACAGGAGCAACTTTGAATAGCTGTGTAGCATCTTTTGAAGTTATTTTTATGAAAACGGAAAAAAAAAAAAGGTAACTTTTATTAATATACTGTATCCTCAAATCTTATTAATCAATAAAGCCTTAAAATGGCATTCTTCCACTAGGGTAAAATTTAAAATATGCAAGTGTTGCCACAAATTATCTAGCTTTCCATAGAAAAATACCCTTTGCTTCTATCTAAAAATCCCCAATCTAAATGCAGTCACAATAAAGACTGCAGACCTGTTTAAGTCTAGAGAAAATAATTATATAGGTCAGAAATAATTCCAAAAGGACTGAACAAGCAAGATATGAACTTGAATCTCTGGGCATGGGAGCCTGCAGACTGTGAGGAACAAGGTTTCAGATATACACCTATATCCTAGGCTGCCCTTTGTTCCTAACCTCAGGAAAGGTCAATCCTGTTTTGGTCTTTGAAAAAGAAAAATACAGACCTATCCTTCTGCCAGTCCAAGCTGTGCGTCAATTCACCCTCTCTGACCGCAGCTGTCTTCACTTTGGAAAGGTCTGAAATGCTGCCACTATCCTTCCAAGTCCTACTCATCATAGGAATGTGGTGGGGTATCCCAGTCTTGGGAAGAGTACAGCCTCCATGTAGATCTCACAAAGGTTGATGGTTCATCAATTTTCCTTCTGGTGTAAATTCTGGTAGGGCATCAGTAACTGGATTTTTTATTTTTTGCTGGTATTGATGTCTCAATGTATTTCCTATTTTTCAACCGACTGTCTTAAATGTTTGCCTTGTGCCTTAGCAAACATCTTTTTGTCTTATCATTAGTGGTTTATTACCTTTTCCGGAAGTAACTTTGAATGAACCAGATGATTTCTTATTTAGGGTTTCCTGTACTTAAACCAACACCAACTTTCAGTAAGGGATGAGGTTTTTGTCTCTCTAGTTTGCATATTAATTTAAGTTTGTGAGGGACTTTGAGATCTTTTAGATGACAGGAAATATATAAAAGTGAGATTTTTTTATGCTGGTAAACAGAATAGATCCTAAAAATGCTTTCACACAATCCTACATGATTTTGTGTGTTAATATGGAGAACTTGTAAATTGTCAGCACTAACAAAATAATTTGCTGATCTGCTTTGTGAGAACAGTTATGTATTACTGAGATACTTGGTTTTGCCCTATAAATACAGGTCTGTGTAAAGAAACATCTACATCACTAGATATCACTGCAGGAGTGACATTTCTCTATTGAAATTCTCAGTTTAAAAAGGTGTTCCAGTTTCTAATCTTAAATAAGATCAAAATAAAAAAATGCAATGGAGAAATGATTACTACTCATGATCGTGTTTCAGTCCCCTAAGTAAATCAAGAGACACTTTACTAGAGAAAGATGAATATCATGGATTTGAGGGTATTGGGAGCCTTGCCAATTTTTTAATTAAAGTATGGGGAGTTGCACATAAAGCTTCAGGAAACAGTGGGAGAAGAGGAACATAGGCTGCTCCGTTTCATGCAGCTTACACTTCTCCATAGGGGAACACTGGTTTCCAGCTAAGACTTTGTTTATGCAAAGGCTTGCCTTTCCTTGACCTGGTTTGTCAGTTTGGTCTGAATTTAAAGACTCTTTATTAGAATGTCTGATTAATTGTATATCATAATGTCTGATTCAGATGTTGAGTTCAGCTAGCTGTCATTTATCCAAGCTTATCCAAAACAGAATAGCAACTTCTTGAGCAACTAATCATTTATTATATTAGCTCAACACGAAACAGTGCTAAAGAAAGGATCTGAACTTCATCTCTCTCTGGCAAAGGTACAATTAGCCTGTTTATTTGTTTGCAGGCTATGCGTGTTGTGTGGTACACTTTACTAAAAAGAGCTGAATTGCAAGCCAGAGGGCTTCCTCTCAGTTCTAATCTCCCCAAGGAAGAAGGTTATTTCCTTTTCCCCTGTCAAAATGGAAGACACCAAACCCCAGGAAGCCTTTGGGTGAAGCATGCAGGGGTCAGGGACTGTAAATGGGAACCTACACTGCAAAGGTAGAAAAGAAGAGACACTTGAGGAAGAGCAAGAGGCTTTCTGTAGTTTAAGAACAGCAGATACAGCAAGTTAGAAGTTTATGCTTTGTCTTTGAACCACGTGACCCTGTAGCTGATTCTGAACATTACACTATGATTTTTCAAGTGTGATGGAATGCATATGTATTTAGTAATCGGATTATTTGTTTTTCAAGAACGAACAGTGAACCCAGTGAAGACAGGTCCCATTTGTCCAGAAAGTAGCCCAGATTTCTCCATTTTATTGGTTCATCCTCAGCAGTGCAAGGCCTACAGTTATCAAGTTTTGGCAGTGCTTGAAAAGGCTGACCTATATTGTCATTTCCATAGCATTGGCTATCCAAAATGACAAGGTTTATGTGATCCGCCTAATCCTGCATTTTTGACATTACTTAACTTTGGACCATAGCTCTGTGAAAGCTTCTGGAACTGAAAATCACTAACTTTGTGTGACATGCTGGAGTATAATAGTTCTTTGTGAAGTCCTAATCCAGTGCTCCTTGTACAATTATTATAATACAGCAGTGTTGGAGGAGGAAGGGGGCTCTAGAGTAAAGGCTCTGCTTTACTGAATGCAGAATCCCTATCTCTCAAAATCCATCGATTTCTCAAAGTCAGAAACCAGCAAAATGTTTCTCTGGGTTTTTTATCAGGAGTCAGTTGGTGTTTAAATGATTATACGCATATTATGAAAATTGATCTTTGCTCGACTTAAGCAAAGGTGCTTTATAGTTGGAACTAAACCATTATCGATTTTTTTGCATTAAATTATATGTCACAGCTTTAAAGTGTCAAATGCATGAATAAATAGAACCCATTTTTAAAGTGAGTTGTTATACATATTCTCCCAGAAGGTGGCAGCTGGGGAGCTCATGCTACTTACACAGCAGACTCAGACTACTACAGTGTGAACATTTTGTGTAGGGGAAATAAGATTAAAACAAAACAGAAAGGGGGAACTACACCTCCATCCAACACCATTCACATTGTTATGCTTTAAGTGGGAGTTTGATCTGAATGTTGTCCTGAGCATTTTTAATAGTATGAGCCTCTTTTCCACAGTAATATGAAATAATCAGAATTTTTAGGAAAACTATATATTTAAAATTTGAATTATAAATATATATGAAGGAAGCAAAAAGTCTCTGCAAAGAGAAGAGATGGGAAGCCAAGGCAAAGTAGAGTGGGATAGGTTTAGGTGGTCAAAAACCAAACAGGACACTGCTGTGGTTTTTAGGTCTGGCTTGAGAGGCTCTAGTGTAAGATCATAGAACTTGTGTCATATGGCAGAAGGATGCCAGAAGGTCAAGAATGATCAGAACAAACTAAGAAATAAACATGGGGAGAGCAGAGGTCTGTGATGGTGGCAGATGCAAATTCCTGGAGAACTTTTAGAATGAAGGGGGTTTTGGACTGACTGTAGAAATTGAAGGAAAGTCTGTTTGAAGTGATGACACAGTATTTGTAAGAAGGTGGGTGGCAGGTCCCAGAAGCTGAAAAGCTGGGGCCCACTGAGGTCAGAAAGCAGAATTTTGCAGCTGTTGTAACTGCAGAAAACTTAGTGATTGTATAGCAGGGTAGTCTGGCTTTTCCTTCTTCTGTGAATAGTTTGAGTCAGCAGCTCAACCTTGCAGCTTTACAGAGATGGCCGCTCTTTCCTAGAGTAACACCTGATCACAAATTCTTAAGAATGCCTTTTTAAAAATTGAAAATGAATTATTTTATTGTTTGGGGGGAAAAATCTTAGAACAAGGTGGGGGATAATTAAAAATAAAACCAAAAAAGGTTGTTATTTCTAAAAGAGTGAACTTTATAGCAATTTAGGTTAAACTTTCAGATCAGTTTCTTGAACACTTTAAACTGAATATTCAAAAGCATACCTGTTTCAGAAATAATTGTGAAAAGTCGAGCAGAACAGTCTGTACATCCAAGTGAGGAAATCATGTTTCAATGGCTATTTCCAGCCCCTTAAGGCATGAGTTAGCTGGGGATATGAAATACCAAGTTTTGACAGAAATTTGTAGCTAAATAAATATGTCTTGTATTTCTGTGCACTGAAATCAAAAAAATAACCTTGCTTGTGATGAACAAGTTTTGGTACTGCTGGAATATTAGAGTGAGTTTTGAGATCAGTTTTTATGGACAAAGCTATATTAAAAGACCTGCTAAATCACCAGCAATAGTTTCAAATTCTGGTTTCATTTGTGCTCCCTCTTTATTAAGAGCAATTATAATTAACAGCTTCTGTGGGAGACTCTCAGTTTTAGCTTTAAGCCTTCACAGGAATCTCCAGAAGAGCACAACTGTTCTCTGTTCTATGAAATTTAATTGGCTTTAACATGGTTCCTGCTAATAAAATAGAAAAGTAATATATCAGTAGGTGTCCTCCCTTGTTGCTTTTTCCTATTACAGCGATCCCACATTGGACTGCGAGTGCAATTTGATTCACAAGTAAATCAGAAACAGTTTCTTAAGGGGCGATTTGTGAGGCACACCACTGCTGCAGAAAGTAGCTTTGATTAGTGAGTAGTTGACATCCTTCCTGGAAAACCTCATGTTACAGGGAGCATTTTGCAGTACTTCAGGTGAAGAAATTAAAAGGCTATTGATCTCTTGTTTGTTAACAATCTTATTACACTTTTACTAGACTTGCTGCCTAATGCCCTGTCAAAATTCACACTTGGCTGCCTGTCATGCATCTGCACACTTTCCAGCATCAGCCCTGTAGGGTAATAGGACATTTTTTACTTTCTGTCTCCAACTGTTGTGCAATCTTGTCCTGTGATATTTACACTTATCTAGAAGCAGTTGCATTTCAGTGCTTAGTGAGAGACTCCCTAGGCACACTTGAGTTGTACAAATGTTAAGGCACCACACTTACAATAAATATTCTAATGCTCATACAGTATTAATAATACAAATTCATAATATTTATAATACATCCCAGGGGAGAGGAAGGGAGGTTCGCTTGAGTGTATAACAAGAAGATTTGGAAACAGCTGCTTCCTTTCCTAGCTCATGGCAGCTGATGAATGCTGCTGCTGCTGCTGGAGACGGTGCTGTCTGACATCAGGTAATATATGTGCTGCCGAGGAGCTACAGTATCCCTTGGGATACAGGGAGTCTCATGGCACGGTCGTTCAGTGTGATCTGATACAAGAGTAAGTCATTAGCACTGTAAGAATAGCAGTTGTAGGATCGTCAGTACACCCATTGCCAAATCTGATCATAATTTCAATTTTAAAAGTTGCTCGGATTAAAAGGGTTTGAGTTGGAAAATATTGTCATTCTTAATTCCCCAGGGAAGACAAATTGTACTTCGATCAATGACAAATCAGAAGCATCAGTCACTTTCGAGAGCAAAATCTTTTTGACCTGATGCCATATATTTATTCTATTAGATGAATCTAAACCTCAGCTCTACTGCCTTTATATTTAAAAATAGTAAAGATATAGTAACCAGTGAAATATCCCATCAAGCAATTAGAATTAGAGTTAATGGAAAAGATCCTAAATGGAGTTAGGGCTTCGGTCCTTTGAAAATCCTACATCAGTTTTCAGCTTCCAAAGGATAATATGATTATGAGCATTCAGACCATCTGCTAGGTGATTCACCAGAAGACAGTGGCATTTATAAGCACAAGTTGTATTAGGACAACAAATTCATATGTTTGACCATTTCAGAATACCTGCTCCTTTCAGTTTAGAGGAAAGGTTTTTGTTCATTCTGCCCTCCTCTAACTTTTGACTAAACAACCTAATTAAAATTATTTTGTTAGGTTCAACAAGTGTTTTAAAATATAAGGTGTTCTGCTAACTACACTCAAATTAGCTGCATGCTAGTTCTTGTTCTTGGGCAGGCCATGGCTCAAGGTTGTCATATTAAGCCCACATGCAGGTAGTTTTAGACCTTTTAACTTTATGTTGAGCACCTCACGTTCATCCTAATCCCCCATTATGCATTACTGTATGCATTCCAAACTAACAGGGTCCAGGTTAGATTATTATTTGATAATGGTTAGGATGCAGCAGCTGAGTGAATTTAACCAAGAGGTATTTTAAAATCCACCAATATGCACTTTGTGATCTGTAACTACTTGAAGAAAAATACCTAAAATACAGGAAACCCAGAAAAAGTATCTGTAGCTCCTGGGATATCAATGAATTTGTAACCTAATTAATATAATATTGCATATAAGCATTACAGGTAAGAATTAAACCAGGGCCTTCATAATACCTTGTGACTATGCCTATATGAGACGCAACACAGAGATGCAATGGCTCAGTCTTCTGTATTGAAATTGTAGTTGCATTTTTGGTAGAGATTTAACATGTTTTAAATTATACTTCTATATAACTTCATTATGTGTAGCTACTTGTCAATATCCAGCCGCTAACTCTGAAGCAGAGTAGATCAAATTAGCCGTTTCTATTGTGGGGAGCTATATCTCTTCGGGAGCTACTATACGCAGCTATTTTCCAAATATATCAGTGAATATGCAGCCTACCAACTGAACTGATTAAAGTTGAGCAGAGGAGTTAAGTTTGTTTAAGTTTGGTGCAAAGGTTCTGCAAAGTTTGCCCTCCCTCCTAAAAGAGTATAAATATGTATAAACATTTATAAAGTGTATGTTAATCTTTTTAAAAGAGGATAAAGCATATAAATGTGGTCTTGTTCTGTTTTGTAAAGGGGCAAAGGCTGATCTGCTTATCCAGTTCATTTTTTAGAGAGACTTTGGACAGGGGGGAAGGAAAGGAGGAAAATAATTTCCAGTGGGTGAAAGAGGAGAGTGTTGATGCTGCTTTTGCTGTTTTTACTATATGGCACAGTGGGAATTACTTACATAGCTGGAAATAATCAAACACCAAGATAACATTCCTAATGCAAAATGCATTTTAAAGTCCCATTTTATGGTGTGTTTGAAGGACAGTTTCAGAGAAAAAGTCTGAGCATACTTTTTACCCAGACCATCATGACATGGTTGGTCCACGGCTGTGGAGCCTGGGAACTTCCTATGCAAATCTGGTGCCCAAATCGCAGGAGCAGGAGTGCAGCAGATGCTACTCCTGCAAGCAGCAACTTGGCTGTTCTCTTTTACTGTGCTGATGGGAAGTGAGAAGATATAGGTGATGAGATCATTAAAGAAATAAAATTTCCAAACTGAACAAGTGTGGAAAGGCGATACTATTTGTAACACCTACGGTATGCCTATGTGTATACATGTGCCATCACAGGTCACCAAAAAGGTTACTTAATCAGGTGTTGAAAAGGGAAAACCTCTACCCAGCTTTCATCATAGTGATGGTCCTGGAAATGCCTTTATATATCCTCAGATTTATGACTGGGAAAGTCCCGCTCTCATTCTTTGCCAGTCTCAGGGCTCAGTTCTTAATGCAGCCCTATGAAAACACAAACCTGTAATACACGCCTGATTTCAGCTGTAAAAGGTTTTTGTTCCTACAGTGGCCTGCCTTTGCTGAAAATCTGCTCTGCATGAGCTTTCTCGGTGTGTAATTGCTTGAGGATCTATAGGTAAGACTTTTCAGTACTTAGATAGCTAGTATATGAAAACTCCATAGTGAGGCCTTTCATAAATCAGAAGAGGCTTTGGTGCAATTGATTTGATGATGCAGTTCACTCTAGGGGATGTGGATGGTGTAGTCTAATGAAGAATATTGAAAAGGTTACAGAACTTTCTCTTCCTTTATGTGCTTTTTGTCTTGAGGCTGATGCCTGAATGGTAGAAACAGTCAAGGTATTAAACCTCACATCTTTCAATTCTATTTAAAACACGCATCTCGAATTTTGTTTAATGATACACATTTGTCCATGTTTTTTCTTTTGGCAGAGCAAATATTTTTTCTGGCTAACTACCAGCTTCTGTTTCTCAGACTAGCTAATGTTTTTTCTTATGCACTTACTTCAAAAATATGCAATAATCCAATTCAGACCTGTGCTGTTCTAAAGGTGTTCATGAAAGAACATGCTCCTCAGAAATACTTTGGCTGCTGTTACTTATTCATAGCTTTTTCTTTCCGTCTTCCCTCCCTTGCAATGAGTGATCGTGGCTTGCCTGAGTTCTGTGTTGCATTGTAAGGGCAACATTTAAGCCCTGTCAAGGATACATTGCAGCAAAATGGATAACAGTAAACAATTCTCAATATGCCATCTTAGCATGAAATTCTCTGGAGGCCTTTGTTAGCTCTTTGTTAAGAGAGAGCAAGCACAGTGATATTCAAGATCAGGCCAGTGTTTGCACAAAATATAAGGGAAATCCTTTCTTTGGTGGACAGGGCATATAACCCAGCAAACCTGCAAACAGGAAAGCCTTCTTCTAACGCATTTGTGTCTGGATTTTTCTGTATGTCAGTCTTTCTGGAATCATATGTTTAGAATCAAGTAAAATATATAGTAATGTTCACTTGGATTTCTTAATTTAGTCTAAAAGATTCATATTTCTTTCGGCCCTTCCTGTGTTGTTTTGTAAGGGTTTTTTCAAGACAGCAGAAAAGACTGATTTGGTAAAAGGAACCTTTAGATAGCAGTGTTAAGCTTATGGCACAAAAGGCAAATGCCGTTGCACTCATACTGCTTTTATATAGCAATCACGTTGTACCAGAAATAATAATCTCTTGGTAAGCTAATTTCAAAATGATGATAATGACATTGATCTCCTTTCTAAAGTACTTTGAGATTTACTGATGAACGTCTTGATGCAAGAAATAGATATAAATTATCATCAAAAGCATTCATGTGCAGAAATTCCAAAGGAAATTATCAGAAAATTTGTGTTCCAAAGTTTAGTACTGCAATGGAAATTCTTTGTTCTGCCATTATCATAAGAGTGAAAATGCGCGTCAAAATATGCAAAGCCAACAAAGTAACCCTATGTGTGAGCCCCCCCTGCTGCCTGAGACTGCCATTACCTAGCAAACCTGTTCCTAAGATCACTACAGAGCTTATTTATGAGATTCAAGAAGAAAGAAGTTGTGGGAGACACAGTGATTGGGATGAGGATCAAACTCACTCAAAAGAGATGTCAAACTGCAAAGGGATACTTCTCCACAATATACATTCCCCAAAAACTATGTTTTGAAGAAAACAAACATCTGACTGACTTTATTAAAGCTAATTACATTTGTTTGCTTTCGAAAGTGTAGCTGTTATTTCCAGAATTTCACCAAATGTAAAATAATATTCAAAATACATAAGGGTCCTTTGCATTTATGCAACTTTCACAAAAAAAAAAAAAAAATAATAATTTCACTGTCTTTAATATCTTTTCTGCTAAGATTTTAGATTCTATGTTTCCAATAGGAAAGGTTTGGTAATGAAAGTGCAGCTGCAAGGACTTATAGTCTTCAGCCTTGCAGCTTCTTTGCTCATTTTCACCTGCTCAGCAGGAGAGGCAAGTGGGAGTGAGTGCTACAACAAGAGCTATATAGCACATTATGCCTTTTGTGCAAAAGTATTGATATCTAGGCAAGGCAATGAAGGATTCGGTCCCCTAGGAGGTATTCAGGAAAGCAGACTGCACCAAAAGTTGCGCTCCTTCAGTTGAAGTTGGAGGTGGGTTGCTCATGAAAATTACCTTCAGATTAGATTTAAAATCAAGCATCTATGCTAGAAACGAGACCATAACATATTTTGCAGTTCTTGGATGTGCTCTTTTATAATTGATTCCAATGTGAGCCACAGTACAAGTGTTAATTCTCTGGTTTGGTGATACTGAAGAATTACTATTTGTTTATATTTTTACTTTCCTTGTTTAATTCCCCATATATGGTGAAGAAATTTCTCATTTTGACCAAGACATGAAGGAGATAGATTGGAAGGAATCCCCTGTGTAAGTATATGGGCTGTCTGTCTATCTGCTCTGTTATCTAACATCAGCTCTCTGATTTGGTATGAACGATCTACTGTAGAAGAGATACAAACGAATAGACATAGTTAGACAGGCAAAGAAACTATAAACCACTTACTTTATCTGAATAGATAGATCTGAATTTATCTGACTAGAAAGCCAGTGCACAGAGGAAAATACAGGGTGAGTTTGCCCAGTACTGCAACTAATGAGCAGCACTATTAGTGTAGAGGTAATGATGGAAGATCTGGGATAGGAAGATGAAACTGGGGAGACCACAGGAACTGAAGAAAACAATGTTGTTGCATGCCAGCAGAATTAAGGTGCTCTCATTCCTGGGAAACTTGTCCTGAGCTGCCATGTCATTCCCTGAAGGCTGGAGACCTTACCTGCACTTTAGAGACTCTGGGATTCACTGTGGGAGAAAAGGTAAAGCTTGTTCAGGGATTAACTTTAAAATAATTTCAAAAATAGGTCACAAGAAGTTACATTCTCAGAGGGACTGTACAGAGATTTAAGGTAAAATGTATGCCATTAAAAAGTGAAAGAGCTTATATTGTACCTTCCCAAGATAAACCTGAGAATGCTGTTTTAAGGTAGACATTTCTTCCCAGAGAGTTCTGTAGGTTTGTTCAAAATTGTTAAATAATTGCTCTATATCAGTTTGAAAGCTGCTGAACTTCAACTGTGTATGAATGTGTGCAATGCTTACATAGCCTTCAAGATGAAAAGGACGTTACAGGTTTTATCTAAAAGTCAATTGCAATATTTGTCAGAACTTTTGTGGACTTTGGCTTAGACTAAGCTATTGTTTGAGGTATGACTACTTATGTAGTCAAAATAAGGAAACGACTGCCATTGATTGGCAAAATTTAGGACTTCTGTCTTGGGAACCCCTTCATGGCTTAGCTAATTTAGGTACCAAAAATGAGGTCAAGGTTCTACAATCTCCTTCAGATGTATCTGCTGTTAGCTGAAAGCCTTGAAATTTTTATGCTGTGAAACTTGTGGCAATAAAGTGTCAAGCTGTCTTACGTAAAACTTTCAGCAAATTGGGAATCCATCACAACTGTTTAAGAAAACTCTTTGAAGGCTACTGTTGACCTTGGATTTATAACTGTCATGTTTTTGACATTCCCTTTCTTATTTCAGGTGTATATTCACTTTGCACTGTCTTCATCACAAATACAAGCTGAGATTGATGAGACCCATCCATTAATACCAGCTTTTTTTAGTGACACATCTTGCACATCTCCTGTCTCATCTCCAGCCTGAGCTTTTCATACTAAGTAGTAGTCTGGACTTGCATAAAAGCAGTTGACTTGCAGAAATATGCGGGGAACTTGGTCTTTCTAAATAATATAGTATAACCTCTTAATATTTAAATGTGATTCCTTCCAGGGATTGAAAGTGATGATATTTCTATTTTGTGCACTGAAAGTCATTGGAACTTGTGCTAAATTTTAGGCAGTGCCTAACCCCTTTGAAGGACTAAGCTCAGGGTCCTCATTGTCTTGCCAGATTCAGTTTCCAGTTTTCTCTGACTTGATTCCCCTCCTGGTTTACACCTAAATAGTAGTGTTGAGTTCAGAGTAGTTATTCCTCTTCTAATTTTGCCTTGGGCATCTAGCCTGATAACTGGGCTGAAACAAGAGCCCTTATTTTGTTGTACCTGCTGCATAAGGAGGGACTTCTTGTGCCCATGAGGAAGGTCTGGTTACTCCTGAATATGGAAACACAAACAAGGGAAGCAGTGCAAAGGTGATAAAGAAAATAATATAGAACTCAAAAAGGCAATGTAACTTCCTTATTTTAGCCAAATCCTGAAATAAAAATCATCATGTACTGTCATCCTTGTCTTAAATCACACTGCAGAAACTGAAGGACACTTCTGGGACAGATTTAGTAAAAGGGTTTAGTAAAGGATTACAGTTACAGTTGCTCCAGTACGTGCAATCTGCCATTTTTGCTTTCTGACCTGTCAATAAATACTTTTTTGTAAAAGCTGATGGGCAGCAACCACCATGCTGTTAGTGAGCTAGATGTGCTAATAGGGGCACAGTCTATAGGCTGCTGGGTAAATAAAATGCTGGGTTTAGGAGTACGTTCTTTGCCTTTCTCTTTGGTGAGATAAGGAAATCCTAGCTGACCAGAGTGTAAAGAAGGTGAGTGCAGAGAAATTGCTTTTATGTCACCTCAGTTCACCCATTCGATATTTTTCTGCAAAGAGTTAAACAATGCCTTTAGAAGAGGGAGAGGGAAAACAGAGCAAGGGAAATCACACACAACCTGGAAGGGCTCACTGGTGATAACTACAGGGTTGTTATTAATTGGAGAAGCCCTCTAGCCTGGCACTGCCTAGCCTCACAGACTGTAATCTTTCCAGTCTGAAACTGTAAGTGTATAAAGCACTAAACCATGAAAATATATGGCTAGTGGCATGAAACTAGAGGAGCTGCCAGAAGTGGACAGTCTTTAGTCAGAGACCCTAAGATCATGTTACAGTTTTGCATGCTGCAGATAGAAAATTGTATGGAAGGTTAGTTAAGGAGAAGCAATACACCCTATTGTATGTACCCCTTTGACATGCTGTGGACCATTGGTAAATTCTGTACTGTTCTCATAAATATTGGGGGTTTTTACTCATCAAAGAGGTTCAAAAATGCTAGCTAGAGTGGTAATCCATACTAACATGATGTGGAGAGCTGGTAGCTGCTGCCATTGGTTGTGGAAACAAGACTGGTTCCTGTGGACACTTAAGTTTAATTTTAGGGAATCTCACAAGAGTTCTTTTTCTTTTTCTTTTTCTTTTTCTTTTTCTTTTTCTTTTTCTTTTTCTTTTTCTTTTTCTTTTTCTTTTTCTT
>JAOEHY010047114.1:0-16443 GCA_025447955.1 Psilopsiagon aurifrons
CATAGAACCATAGAATAGTTAGGGTTGGAAAGGACCTTAAGATCATCTAGTTCCAACCCCCCTGCCATGGGCAGAGAAAAGAAACCAAGAAAAATGAAAGTTTTACAGGGGGGATGCAGGTAGAGGCTCTTTAGCCCCACATATTTACCATGAAAAACTGCCTTCTCCCTCTTAAAGTAAAAGTAGGCCAAAGGTAGAGAGGAGTCTCCCTGTCACCCTTTTAGGGGATTTGAAGGAAGATAGGAGCATAGTTTATAGCTTGGAAACAATTTGGCCTAAGAACACTGAAGTTACGACTAAGGCCAAATGTGGCGCTGCACACATTGGCTGTAGTGGGTGGATTTCTGCATTGTCACATCAAAGGTTTAATCCAATCTTAGGACAAGATCCTGACCCTTATCAGGGATGGAAACCACAGCAGGGGAAAGAAGGAATTAATTGCTGAACCCTTTGATGTTACTGAAATGGAAATGTATTAAACTACCTACAGTAGTAATCCTGAAGAAACTGCCTGTCTCTCATATCTAGGGCTTGCTAGCAGCATTTCAACCAGGATTCGCAACTGCAGCAGTCAGGGAGGAAAACAAAAAAATCCAGTGCCAATGGTCAGGGGAACAGAGATTCAAACAATACATGCTACAAGCAGAGCCTTGTTTAATGAATCCCCCTTTCAATCTGCCATCCATCCAAAAAGTGGTGGGTGGCATGTTCTCAGGATCTTTGAATATTTGTTGTTTTCCAGCTAGACTCTTAGTCCTGACTATATGATAAGAGGACACCAGGCATCCAGAGGGAAGAAAGAGAAGTGCATTTATATGTCACAAAGGAAACTGTCCCTGTTAAACTAAGGAGACCTTGCTGCAAAACATACACCAAAACGTGCTAAAATTGTCAGTTAATGTTAAAAATAAGCACATATGCTGAGGGTGATGTTAAAGGAGAGAAGGCCTGTCCATACTTTCAAATAAACTACCCTTTTTTCCTTGGACTACCAATACCTGTACTCGGCTACAGAGATGCTGTGATGGCTGAAGCAGCTTTGCTCTGGATATAGACTGAGAGAGGAGAGCTTGTTCAGCCTGGAGAAGGCTCTAAGGAGACCTTAGAGCTGCTGCCAGCGCCTAAAGGGCTGACAAGAAACCTGGAGAGGGGCTTTTGAGAAGGGTCTGTAGGGACAGGACAAAGGGGAATCGCTTTAACCTGACAGGGGGGAGACTGAGATGAGCTCTTAGGAAGCTCTTCCCTGTGAGAGTGGTGAGGCCCTGGCACAGGATGCCCAGAGAAGCTGTGGCTGCCCCATCCCTGGCAGTGTTTAAGGCCAGGCTGGATGGGGCTTAATCTGATCAAATAATGAACAACTGGGATCACCATACATTAAAAACTGAGCATTGCCATTTACCTTTTGGCCAGAACACTCATATCTGGAGCATGTCCATATTTGCTCACCAGCACTTTTCAGACACACCAGCATGTTGTTAACCCTGCTTCTTCCAGAAGCTCTTTGGTAGAAGAGCATTCAATATTTGCTTGAGTATGATAGTATTCGACTAGCTCCACGGCACAAGGTACAGGGAGGAACCACATCTGTATTCCTTGCAACAAAAGCTCCAGGTGTGTGTTTTTCTCAGTGTGGATACGTGCGAAATGGTCAACACTATCCTGGACAACATCCTTGTCGCATCCTTGTAGAGGGACACAAATTTGATAGAGGGACCACCTGGTGGATAAAGAATTGGCTGGATGCCAGCACACAGAGAGCTGCGGTCAACGGCTCAGTGTCCAATTGGAGACCAGTAACGAGTGGTGTCCCTCAGGGGCCAGTGTTGGGACTGATCCAGAGTACTTGTCTTTGCCTCTTTTGCCTATAAACAACATCAAAATTCTTAGTCCAGAAGATGAAAATGATGATAGATCCCCCTTGGTAGCCAACAGCTCTCCAGATCGGCCCTTTGGTCCCCGCAGGACCTATCTTACACACCTCCCATCCCAAAAGAGTCTTGCAGACAAGAGGCAGGAGACTAAGTGTATTGAAACACACTCCTCTCCTCCACAGCCTCCAACTATGGATTGTAATAACAGTCCAAACTTCCTAAGGGACACAGCTTTCAACACTCTACCAGCTTCTTCCCCTTCACTCAGTCTAAGCAACAGCCTCAGTGTGGGAGAGAAACTCCACTCTAAAGACAAGCTGGACTCAAAGAAGCTTTTGGGTTAATTCATACTCACCCCAAAGCAGTCCAAAAGGGAATTCCAACGTGCTTTTCAGGGTCAGTTCCCATTGACTGACCTTGGCAAGGGCTGAAATTTTCTGCTGATGTCTTCTTTCTGCACCTGGATAGTGCTGAGACTGCAAGGTGCAGAGCAGCTCTATTAACTGTCACTAGGCTACCATCTTAGAACTCTCCTTATTAAGAAAGCTTTCTGAGCAGAGCTAAATAAGGTTAGAGGAGATGAAGCATAGCCATGGTGCTGCAGAACTTGCTGACCCTCACCTTCTCTTCCAGCTGGTGATGAAAACAAATATAACCACAGACTATACATCAGAGACACTGCAATTAGCCAGTTCTCATTTCCGTCGTGAACTCATATTAATCTGGAATAATTATATTGTTCCTCTTCTGAAACTGACAGCAGCAAGACAAGAAGTTGGAAATTTTTAAAACTGGAAGTCAACAAAATTAATACATCCTTCGGGTAGAAATCTTTCAAAAATCGTATTACATGAAAACTCCTCTAGAAGGCTATATGAATATCCCTAAAACATATGTACTAACATTTGTATTTATATTTGTACTTGTAATTATGTAAATAAATTATATACTTACATATCTATTTATGTATTTTCACAAATATGTTTAACATCCTGAAAAGCAAATTACAAGCTCAGAAAGCATCCTCAAAGGAGACCAAACATATCAGCCAACATTCAGGTGAACCCAGCTAAAAAAAGAATAATTTTATGTAAACTGACGCTGGCCACAAATGCATATCTAACTCAGAGTAGTTGAAATATCTAATTTCACCTCTAAAAGAAAAACATAAGAAAAGACATTTCTGTCTGCTGTGTTAACTGCTGTGAGTACTGCAGTGTCAAAAATTATGTGTCCTGCTAACACAGAATCCCCTTGTAGTATGTTCAATGTGAATCTGACCCTAAGCACACTTGCTTTTATCTTGTGAATTTCATGTTCCTCTTCACCAGTGTGCCAGGCTCTTTACTGACTTCACCTACATTTTTATGTGGGATTCACAGAAATGCAAACGATTCCTGTACCGTGAATCACTACAGTAATTTGTGTAGATGGGATTCCTGGTAGCAATTAGGCTGAGATTGCAAATAGAAAGCTGAGAGACTTACATTGCCCTTGATGAGCCAAAAATATCCCATCTCAGATACCTCTCCTGTAAAAGGACAAGGAACCAACCCTCCTAGACCAGAATGCTGACTTCTGTCAACAAAAGGACTCTATATCTCACTGAAAGTTTTCCCATTAACTCCACTGGACGTTGGAGCAAACTATTAAAGTGATACTAGATTCAGTAAGCCACCAGTGTCAATAAGACCCTCTTCCTTTTACAGCACATTAAAAATTAGCTCACGCATTTCAAGAAAGCAAAACAGCCTGGTCTCTTCCCTACTTTATGTTTCAGTTGACTGTTGGAAAGACTCCTCTGATGATACTATGTCTTTTGCATGCCTCTGCAAACATGGGGTCTATGCCTTGCTTTGCCATAATATGCATGAACTTGTAAAAAACACTTTGCTTATCCACTAACAAGATAGCAACATAAAGGAATATTTCCAGCTCTATCAGGAGGATGAAAACAAAGTACTGTAGGTAAGATTCCCTTGAACTGGATGAGTTTTGATGTCCCTTCTAACCTAAACCATTCTAGGTTTCTGTGATTTTGCTGGGATGGAGTTAATCTTCCTCATAGCAGCTTATATGGTGCATTGTTTTGGATATGTGACCCAAAAAATGTTAATAACACAGGAGTGTTTCAGTTATTTCTGAGCAGTGCTTCCACAGAACCAAGGCCTTTTTTATCTCTCACACTGCCCCTAAAGCAAGCAGGCTGGGGGGCACAAGAAGCTGCAATACCCGACCCCAACTGACCATAGGGATATCCCATACCTTTTTTTTTTTCTTCTGTGCACCATGCACAGAAAAAAAAGAAACAACCTATGGGAAAAAAGGAGGAAGGAGGAAGGGGATGCATTGGAGGAAGGAGGAAGGGGATGCATTCAGAGTTATGGAATATCTTCCCATTTAATCATTATGAGACATCAAGACCTGGAAATGGCTGAATGCCTGATAATGGAAAACTGTGAATTAATTCCTTGTTTTGCTTTGTTTACTCAGGCAGTTATGCTCTTTCTGTTAAAACAGCTTTATCTCAACCCATGAGTTTCATCAGTTTTATCCTTTTGATTCTCCTCCCCACCCTACTGGGGGTGGATTGAGTGAGCAAGCAGCTGTATGAAGCATAACTATCCCTCAGTCACACACCATGAAAACTCACAACACAGAGTTTTATCAGGAAATGGAACAGCTTGAGTTTGCTTCTGGGACAGAAATGGACTTGAGCAATTTTCACTGCCATAGTGAACACCCAGGAAGACACCTGTACTTCATTGGAACAGCTACTGACACTGTACCATGCACTGCAGAACAGAGTAGGTAACTGTCAAGGAATATCTGTACTCCAGGGAGCTGTGGAAGAAAGTCAAGAGCCCCACTCGCCCATTACTCCATTCCCAGTATCCAGATACAGACTCACAAGCAACCACTTTCCAAGTCCTTCTAGATAAAGGAAAGTTGATTTGTTTTTTACCTAGAAAAGCAACATATGAGGAACAAGACCACAACCTTCCAAAAGACCTGCAGTATGTGATCTGTGGATGTTCAGCCTTGTTCAGCCACTTCAGAGGAAAGGCAAACTA
The DNA here is from genome assembly GCA_025447955.1 of Psilopsiagon aurifrons. Taxonomy (NCBI): domain Eukaryota; kingdom Metazoa; phylum Chordata; class Aves; order Psittaciformes; family Psittacidae; genus Psilopsiagon; species Psilopsiagon aurifrons. The sequence continues at coordinate 4,946 of JAOEHY010047114.1, forward strand.
AAGAAGTTCTGGTTTGGATAGGGTTGTCTTCAGTTTTCCTATCACTTTTGCTCATGATCTGTGCAAGGTTGAGAAGAGGAAACCACAGAGCACACTGGCTTGGGGACCTCTGGCAGATCTTTGAGAGTAGCAGATGTACATGACAGTGTCTAATAGAAAGCCAGCTTTCCATAATCTGGGCTATGATTACCTGCTGGGCTGTAAAACAAGCTTGACAGCCAGCCTCTCCTGCAGGCTTCACTTGTTCTTCTGCAGAGGCAATGCTCTTTTCTTTAAAGAAAGATTTTCTCAATTCGGCTTATTAAAAGAAACCAAACAAAGAAAATTCCCTTGAACTTGTGGCTTTTACATTCTGTTGAAAAAACTCACCCAGTGCTGTTGTCTTTCTGTGGCTCTTACTGTCTTTCTTTTTCTTTTTTCTATGACCCTTTCATTGGGATGCTAGGCTAGTTTTAGCTAGATTTGAAGCCTGCAGCTGATTTCTGGTATCAGTAAAGCAAGGACCAGAAAATGGCTGCTGACCTTTTCTGTTTTGCAGGAGGAAACATTTTTCCCAGTTTTGCGACAGCACAGAGAGGAAGCTCTTTGACAATGTTGTCTGTGCTTTCTGCTCAGAAGAGGCAAGGGAATGACAACCTGATTCTCCTTCAGGCCAAGTGATGGACACTCTCTCTCTTTTTAGGTCCATTTTCCAACATCTAGAAGTCTTACAGAGATTAAGCAGTTGATCTTCAGTTGAAAGGGCTTTCCAGTGAAGATGTGAATCAGTTGAAGCTTGAATTTTTTGGTAGTATGCCAGCATGAACTCTCTCCTTAGATTTTTCCCCATCCTAGATAGTACCTTTGATGGGAAGATATCCACAAGAATGGATGTTTTGTGCGCTGGTCTGACAAAAGGGATGGGAAGACTGCCAGTGAAAAGGAGTTTCTTACGTAAGACTCACGTGTTTCCAGCTATCACGGATCCTAAGCTCCTTTTTACACCTCAGCAGCAGTATTTTTTGATGTGTGACAGATTAATTCTAACTCAGCTTATATATCCAGCTTACCAAGAAGTTTAATTATGCTCATCATGGGATGCCATAATTATGCTTATCATGGGATGCCATAAAATTCCCTGAAAGAATACAGTCTTTAATTATGATCACTTTTACTTTGACAGCACATTTGTGAATTGTCTATAACCTGATTATTATTTTGACTACCACTAAGGAGGATTAAACCATTTTTCTACATGAGTGAATTAAAACTGGCCCAAGGCTATTAGGTTATGGTTATTTATTTTCTAACTAAGTAGAGCACTTGGCAAGAATAAGCTTCTAACAGTAATCGAATTGTCCTTTTGCCCTATCATAATTAACATGAAATATATACTCTTAATAATCTCCTGATTAGACCACAAAGCTGAGGCACAGCATGGAGCGGATAAATATAACATAACTCTCTATCCTGTTTTACAGCCTGATTGCTTCATAAACCCTAACACACTATTTGGTTTATGCAGTCATCCTCTGGAAGATCAGGGTAGGTCTCTTATCAGAAGGAAAGAAGCTGCTGCTGCACTTGTACAGGATCCAGAAAATTAGGAGTTTACTCAGTTTGGTTTAGGGGATGTAGGAGCATCTGGAGAATTCTAAAAACACATATAATGGAACTTAGGCCAGCAGAGCATTTGCCACCATAAAGTTTCTCTTAATGCCTTCTAGAATTATCCTTCTGGCTTTTAAAATCTATTTCTCCATCCCCACTGAAGATAAACAATAGCTTAGTCCTTTAATTTCACTGTATAATTGACACCAAATTAAATTAGTATTTCACTAATATAGAGAGACTTAGACACAGACAGGGTTACAAGAATTCTTAAACTGGAATTTTACTGTGCAGAGAGGCTATACAGATAGAGATTGTGTACAGAGGATATAGACATAAGGAAGGCATGCAACAAGAGAACCAGATGTCTTCTTTCAAACCCTGGCCTGTAGGCCTTCCTCCCATTGGTAAGGCCTGACAAATAGGTAAATGGCTGTTGAAAGAAAACAGCTTGAGGAGCCTCTCAGGGTCATAAATTAGCCCAAACAAGAACATGTAGTTAATTGGAAACACTAAACACATTCCAGTGTCCTCAACTAATGGATTTCCACTGAAGGGTAAACCGAGTGGGTGTGTTTCTCTCCAAACAAGCACTGCACCCCCCAGAGACCACTTCTCAAGCTCACAGCGCCTGTGCCACTGCCTTATCTGCCCAAATTACCATATGCAATGAGTAACAGGAACTGGGTGGGCATGTCACAGAATTATAATGAATGTGTATGAAATGAACATACCTGAGCTGTGAACTGTCTGTTTGATGTGTGTGACAGGCAGATTGATCCCCCATGCACCTGGCATCATAATGTCCTGGGCTCGGCAGTAGCAGTCATTTTTCTCCTTGGTAGCTGATGAAGCACTGTGGTTTTAACTTTCGGCTTGGGAACAGTGTTGGTAACACCGATGTTTTGGTTACTGCTTAGAACGTTTTGGTCTGGTCAAGGACTTTCTGAGTCTCATGCTCTGCCAGGGAGGAGGGTAAGCCGGGAGGGAGCAGAGATGGGGCATCTGATTCAAGCTGACCAAAGAGGTATTCCATAACACAGCACATCATACTCAGAAGGTAAAAACTGGGGGAAGGAACCCAGAAGAGTGTAGTTCACAGCTCGGTCGCCGGGTGGTGATCATTTGCATCCTCTTCCCTTGTATTTTTCCCTGGTCATTATTGTTATTGGTGGCAGCAATAGTGATTTGTGTTATACCTCAGTTATTGGACTGTTCTTATCTCAACCCGTGGGAGTTAACATCCTTTCGATTCTTCTCCCCATTCCCCCACACCCCCCCTTTTGAAGTGGGGGGTAAGAAGGAAGGGGAAGTGAGTGAACAAACTGCATGTTTTATGGCTTAAACCACGACAGTTCTTTTAGGAGGGGGAAGTGAGTGAACAAACTGCGTGGCTAATTTACAGCTTAAACCACAACACATAATAAAGTCAAGTCAGTTTCTAACCTGCCATTCTGTCTGGAGAGTTTATTTCCTAGAGTTTGGTGTCAATACCACTACACTATGACCTCAAGAGAAGCAACCTCTGACTTTGGTGGCAGGATGTTCCCCACTCTGAAGAACTACCTGAGACACAGATTATTCACACAAGGTGGACACCTGAAGAAATATCAGTCTAAAGAAAAACCAGGAGAGAGTTTGTAAGCATGAAAACTAGAGAACATGCAACACTGCAAACATGATTTTAGAGCAAGATGACAGCAGAATGTTTTGAAAATGGTGGGAGAGCTGCATGTGCCAAACTGCTGTTTGCCTGATTTGGATGTCTCTATTTTATCTGAGTTAACACCACTGACAAGGCAATGCTCTCTAGCTGCTCACGCCTCAGGCAAGGGAAAAAAAATTATCCTAGAAATAGCAAGGTCTCTCAATGAATCCGGTGAAAAATGTGAAAACAGAAGTGCTAAGAAAGGAGATAGACACATCAGGTGAAATAATGCTGAAAGAAAAAAATCCACAGTATGTGTCATTGGTTGGTCATGTCATATTGGGAGCATCTGAGAGAAAGCTCAGGGAAACTGGATTCTTCTAAAATGTAGACCAGCCTTCCTTTCCCCTGGACAGTCCTCCTTTTACAAGGTCTGACATATACAGCAGAAATCTTGCATGGACCCACACCACAGGCTTGAGGAGAAGCATCCCTCCATAACCAGGACTTTTCCCAGGCCCTCAGGGCCCTGCCTGTCTTTATGCCAACACTCTCCACTTTGAGGTCAGTTGCAAGCCTCCAAATCAAGCTTGACTGTTTTATCCTTCTTCCCCAGTCAAGGTCAGTACTAGAGAGTGGGACTGTGAGAAGGATAGTCAGTGGGATTTGACAATGTTTGTTCAAAAACCAATTAGGTGATGGAAGAGAAAGGAATAATTGCATCTCCTGAGCCACCTGTAAAAAAAGGTAAAACTGGATAAAAACATAGGACCAAGCGCTCACTGCAGCTGAGAGCTAAAAAGAGAAGCAGAGTTGTTAGTCTAGAATGAGGGTAGATCTGTAATGCTCAGAAATGTAATACTGTAAAGCTCCATAATTGGAAAGACAGGGTCATGATGGAATAGATAATGATCCACCTACACTAGAGGAGTCACCAAGGTCAGGTCAGCCTATTATCTGTATCATTACCTCTTCTATGAAGAGAAAGATGTTATTGTCTTAAGTGACTCCATTCTGAGAAAAACGGAGAGTCTGATCTGTTGACCACAACTGCCTTCGAGTTGGCTGCCGCCCTGGGAGTCAAGCTAAATAAATAAGCAGGCAATTTCATAGCCTTCTGTGGTCCTCAGATCATTTTCAGCTATTGCTCTGTAATACGGGCACCAACAAAGTCATAGTGAAAAGCCCAAGGGAAATCAAAAGAGACTCCAGGTCCTTGTTGAGTTTGTAGAAGGGATTGGAAGTGCAGCCAGTAATGTTTTCTACCCTCCCAAGTTGTAGGGAATCACTTCAAAAGAAACAGGCAGACCCAGTTTATCAATGCCTGGCTCTGAGACTGGTGACACCAGCAGAATTTTGGGGTCTTGATCACAGGTCGTCTATAGAACACCAAGCTTGCTGTGACTGGCAGGATTCACATTTCTTAATAGGAGAAAAATATTTTTGCTCAGAAGTTAGCAGAGCTGATTGAAAGGTCTTTAGACTAGGTTCAAAGGGGGAAAGGTATAAAAATCAGGCTTACTGGTGATGAGATATGGAATGTCATGACAATGAGGGACGGTGTGCCACTGAGGGCTTACACTCTGCTCCACAATGTACAAAGTACACTGGAGAGCTTTTGAAATGGTTGAGTACTATTGCCTGCAGTACAAGGAATTTACAAGAAGAACTAGAAAATACATCATCACCGCTATGAGATGTGATGTGAAGAGTCCTGTGACTTGACTACTGTGATGGGCAGTTACAGGTTCTTCGGTAGTGAAGGGAATGGACTGGATAGCACTTGCAGTTAAGGATATCATTGAAAGCCTCTGAAAACAAGTAAAGTAGAAAAAACAAATAAAGTGGGAGTTATTGCGAGAACCTATTGTAGATCACCCAGGGATGATGGTGACCCTGTATGGCTATTCTAGAAACAATTAAGGAAAGTCTCTAGATCATTTACCCTTGTTCTAATGGGCAACTTCAACTTCTCAGACCCTAACTGGATCTAACATGTAACAGACACAAAATGGTGGAGGAATTTTCCTGAATAATACTGAAGATAGCATTTTGAGTCAGGAACGAAGGGAGCTGACTAGGAAATATGCCCTCCTAAATCTGGTGTTTGTAAATAGAGATGGTGGTGTGGGTGATGTAGAGACTGGCGGCTGTTTGCCACAATGATCATTAAATGATTGAGTATAAAGTCTTTGCTGGTAAGAGAAAAACTGTCAGCAGAGCTGCTACCTGGATTCTGGAAGAGCAGATTTTGGTCTGCTCAAGAAACTAGTTAGTGAGGTCTCCTGGAAATTTGCTTTAAAGGGTATTGCTTGTCACTTTTTAACAGCTATCTTTTAAGAGACAGGAGCAGCAAATTCCCTTGTGTTAAAAGTCAAGCAGGGCAAAAGGGTAGCTTCACTGAACAGAGATCTCTTTCTGGATCTTAGAAGAAAGTTCTAAGTTTTCTTTCTGGAACGTAGAAGGAAAAAAAAGTCACTTTGGGAGATTTTGGAAACAAACTCAGGTTACACAAGAGGACTAACCGAGATGTTGTAGGGAGAAAATTCATCTTGCTGTCATCCAAAAACTTGCTGAGGGTGCACTCAGTCCCACTGTCTATGCCATTAATAAAGATATCGAACCATGGCAGTCCCAGTAGACACATCTGAGGGACACCACTTGTTACTGTTCTCCATTTGAACAAGGGAGAGCTGTTCAGATGAGATGGCAGAGAAGTTTAAAACTCCTAAGTGCCACTTCTTTATATTTTCCTAAAAGTAACAGCTTTCAAACCATGGAACACGCTTGTGCGTCTGTCCATCTGCAGGAGAGCAGATGAGCTCATGGTGGGAACACAGGAGAGCAAATTCTTCGCAACAGAAGAAACATATCATGGAATTTTGCAACCTGTGACTTCCAGACTGACAAGGCAAGGCAGGAGAGAGTGTTCATAGATGACTTTGTTGACCCACTTCTACATAGTCAGTCAAGGGAGAAATGCCAGGGAAAGAGGTAAACAACTAGACAGACAGAGACAGCTACGTTTTTATTGCAGCATTTTGTTCAGAGATGAGAAAAGTGAGAGGCCTTGGTCTCTAAATCATCCCAAAGGCCCAAGATCCAAGGAAGCAGGAGCTAAGAACAGCAAAAAGAATATAGCTAGCTGAGGAGAATGGAGAAAAGAGAGATTCAAGGAAGTATTTCTAAGGATTGCATATGCTTACTTTCTACTGGCTCCTTTGTTTGGGAGATTACTGAAACGTTGAGGTACCTAGTGCATTTCCAAATTTTGAACCAGAATCCACTAAGTAGCTAAAAGATTGCCTCCAGGAAAAAAGCTGTATTTTGTTTCTGAGAAGTGCAGAACAAGAGCATTAACCTTTTGCTCAAATAGCGTAGGTTAAATTAAAGCTCTTCCCCTTAGTGCACAATTAATATTAAAACAAAAATTTTGTTTATTATAAGCAAAGAAAAAATTACTTTCCTCTTGGCTTTTTAAAATATATATAAATACGCATGTTGCTATGACTGTATGAGCAAAAGTCAAGCTTATTAAAAGCTCTGCCCAATATAGGGAGAATTCACAAGTTAGGGCTATTTCCATAGAAGGATTCATATATGCTCACTGCTATCATCTCCAGCTGTCACTGCAGTATTGAATATTATTTTGTTAATATTTATTGTCAGAACATCCTGAGACGGCCTTCATCACTAGATGCACTTGTGCCTCCATGCTCCAATTCCACCCTAAGAAGCACATTTGCAGCACATTTAGGTTGTGGATGGAAGAATAGATGTTACTGAGGTCAGATCAGCCCACATTTACCATGGTATCAGGAAAGTCCAAAACTATCACCAACTTATTCCACCAATGTTCATAACCTGACCAGAAGCACTTTAATGGCTAACACAGCTCTAAAAGAAGCAGGTCATAGAAAAGGGCTATTCCAGAAATTAAAAGCAAATAAATTCCCCTTGCAGGCAAACTTCGAACGAAGTCAGCTCTGAGAATAGTTATTAACTTAATTGAATATTTATAAAGCAACAGAAGGAAAAAAAAAAACAACTCAACTTTAAGCCATCAAGTGGTTTGCGGTGTTAAGAGTACATTATGGATTCCCATGAGTGGCATTAAGATGGAGTTAAAGGGCAGACTACGTGTTAATAAATTAAATTGCAGAGATGGTGTAGTCCCCAAAAATGAGCATCAGGAACACAGGGAAGTTAGTGTTGCACTTTATATATCTTAATACATGTAAATGCAGTTAAAGCATTCAAGGAGCCTTAACTCTGCCTTACAGTCACACTAAGAGGGAGAAAAGTAAAAAAAGGCACTAAATGAAATATGCCTTCAATTTCACTTGCTAAATCCAAAATATTGAATGTGTTTATCATAAACATATGGACTTTCTCTTCTGCTGCAGCAAACAGGGTATCAACAGCTTCAGGTTTCTTTGCTGCTAAATTACAGACTTAACCCTTTCTCTACTTCAGGGCATAGCTTACAAGATGTGCTAGATTTATGCAGAGAAATAACTCTTCCCAGTGCTTGCTTAGTCCTAATAATTGATCATGGGCATTCAGCATGAAGACATATGCATTTCTAGACTTAGTGACAATCCTTTTAAGTCATATGATTTTCAACACGCGCAGGAAATTACAGAGAAGCAGTTACTGGTGTCCCTGGAGAGACTGAAAAGTATAGTATTGGAGGCAAGGAAACATCTTGGGAATAAGAAAATGCTGTAACGAAGGCAAGATCACAGCTTTCTGCAGCTTTGTAGCACAGGCTATTGTTTAAGATTTTCTAGAGTCAAATAACTGAAGGTCTGAAATGAAGGGCCAGAGTCAGCTCAGCAAGCTGTTAATGACCACATTGTTATTTTGAAGGGCAGTGACTTGATATCCACCTGAATCAGTGGAGAGAAAGAGCTCCAGATTTTTTATTAAACTGATCAAAACTATGAAAAATGACCAGCAGAGGAAGACACATGAAAAAAAAAAACACAAATGTTTGGGTGCTAAGAAAGTGTAGGATACAAATCTTGCTAAATGCTGCGAGTGCATGAATACCCAAGGTTGTTGCTTTACAGACAGCAAGTGGTTTGGTTCATAATCTGACAGCTAACAAGTCTTCCTCACATCCCTCCTTATGAAGAAGCATCAATCTTTTAGTACAGAGAAGTTGTAACAATTCAGATTATCTCATCATAGAATCATAGAATGGCTAGGGAAAGGATCTTAAACTCGTCCAGTTCCAACCCCCTGCCATGGGCAGGGATACTTTCCACTAAATCAGATTGCTTCAAGGCCCATCCAACCTGGCCTTGAACACTGCCAGGGATGGGGCAGCCACAGCTTCTCTGGGCAACCTGTGCCAGGACTTTACCACCCACACAGGGAAGAACTTCTTCCTTATATCTATCCTGTATCTCCTCTCTTGCAAGGTATTTCACATATGTAGAGCAGATGCAATGACAGAATGAAGTGCACAAATGGACTGTCCAAATCAACCCTCCAGTGAGATTACATATGGAAAGAGGGAGGTTTCAGTGGGGCAATAGTAGGATGGCTGCCTTTTCAGCATGTCACCTCCTACAGCTCCACTTTCGTGACAAAAGTTAGACTAGCAGCATCCAATCCACTCTAAGACTTTTCTTTCCACAGTTAATCATTCAAACAGTATATATCCTCTCCCTGGATTCATCCAGCTTTCATTACTCTGGTTCCAATACTCTCAAAAGAAGTGGGGCTTCTCCTTGGGAGGCAAAACCAGAGATGCTGGTAAAAGCCATTGGAGTGGCTAGTCAACTCAGCATCACATGCCCCTGTTGTACAGCAGTCTCAGCACTGCAGCACTTGGAAAGGGTTATGAGAACAGAAGCACAAGCCATTGGACCTTTGTCACTACGAAACCTAACTGAATCCAATCTGCACCAGAATTTAATCACAGTTGCCACATTCAGTTACATCTTCCTTCGCAGCCAAATATCTCGAGTAATATAGGTTCACTTCCCCCCATGGTCTGTTTCAGACAGAGAGCATGCCCATGTGCCAGGATTTGCTAGTGAGAAGGAAGGACAAGCACTGAGAGGTCACAGACTCTCACTTGTGTGGTTAACAACATAAAAAGTTTGCTTCAGCAAAAGCTTGCTTTATTTTTGTTTTTGCATTGTATCCTGCTTAAGCACGATTGTGTAGGCGGACGGGAAGTATGTAAGTTCCTGAAACTGAGAAAACAAACAGGAACAAGGGACTTTTACAGCCAGACATATAACATATAGCAGTCATGCTTGATCGAAGCAACATCTAGTCTGGAAGATCAAGTTACATGATAAGGGGTTTAGGCACATGCACAGGGTTAAGTAGTTCAAAAGTTCCTATCAAGAAGACTACTAGCTTTTATCAACTAGCTCCTAGAAGACCCTCCCAGATATGCACAGAAGAATGAAGATTGCGTCAGCCATCAGGAGGTGGGAGTCATCTTCCTCAAAGCCCTACAAAAATGCAAAATGCCTGAATGTAAGAAAATCTGACTCTGTACTCACAAGTGTGCAGGTGGGATATGAAGGCACACACCCAGTGTTGTAAATAAACCTTTGTTCCACTGACTTGGTTCCCAGTTGAATTTTTCTACAGGTGAGCGTGTTTCTCACAGCTGGAACTAGTGATTGAGCCCTTGCTCCAGCGTCTCAACCTGCAGCAGGCCTTGATGCAGCGAAGTGTCCCACAGACATATGATTTCAAGACACATTCTTGCAAGTGCTTGCTGATGTGTGTGTCTTCCAAATCAGGAGGCTGGTTATCATGCATGGCCAAGTCTCTGCAATACACAATAGGACAAGAGGGAATGGTTTTAAGCAGGGGGAGACTGAGATGAGCTCTTAGGCAGGAGTTCTTCCCTGTGCGGGTGATGAGGCCCTGGCACTGGGTGCCCAGAGAAGCTGTGGTTGCCCCATCCCTGGCAGTGCTCAAGCCTAGGTTGGACGGGGCTTGGAGCAACCTGGTCTAGTGGAAAGTGTCCGTGTCCATGGCAGAGGGTTGAGACTGTATGAGCTTTAAGGTCCTTTCCAACCCAAACAAGTCTGGAACGCTCTGCTTCCACACAACGTACCTATACAACTTTCAAGCATCTTTCAAGAAATTCTGTGTGCCAGGACGTGACCATGTGGGTATCTTTGAATACGTACTGAAAGGCGAGCAGCTCCAGAAAGGAGCCTTCAACCCCGCAGCGAGCGGAACCCCTCACCCCGGAGCCTACGCTCCCAGGGGCGCAGATCCTGCTCGGCAGCCGCCGCTCCGCTGAGGCGCGCAGGGACTCACAGGGGGAGGACACCGGAGGGACGGCCCCGACCCGAGGGGGGAAAGCGCGGCCCGGGAGAGCGAGGAGCGGTGGCTGGAGTGGGCAGGGCGAGGGGCGGGGGGAGCGGGGAGACCCCGCCTCAGGGCCGGGGCCGAGTCTGGGTCCGGCAGCTCTGGCCCGGGTGCCCGGCGGTGGCGGCGTCGGCGCCGGACAGAGCGGATGAGGGGGGGGGGGCTACAGAGCAGAACTCGGCGTATAGAGAGCGCCTGCACTGATCTTGTGAGAGGAGGGAGCGCGATGGGCAGTGCTGCACTCCGCGCGCCCCGGTGCAGGTCCTCCGGCAGCAGGGGCTGAGGTGCGGGACGGTGTCAATGGGCTGAAAGGTCATAGCATCACAGAATCATAGAATAGTTAGGGTTGGAAAGGACCTGAAGATCATCTAGTTCAAACCACCCTGCCATGGGCAGGGTCACCTCCCGCTAAACCATATCACCCAAGGCTCTGTCCAACCTGGCCTTGAGCACCAACAGGGATGGCGCATTCACAGCTTTCCTGGCCAATCCATTCCAGTGCCTCACCACCCTCACAGTAAAGAACTATTTCCTTATATCCAATCTAAACTTCCCCTGTTTAAATTTGAACCCACTACCCCTTGTCATATCGCTACAGTCTCTAATGAAGAGTCCCTCCCCAGCATCCCTATAGGCCCCCTTTAGGTACTGGAAGGCTGCTATGAGGTCTCCACACAGCCTTCTCCAGGCTGAACAGACCCAACTTTCTCACCCTGTCTTCATATGGGAGGTGCTGCAGTCCCATGATCATCCTCGTGGCCCTCCTCTGGACTTGTTCCAACAGTTCCATGTCCTTTCTATGTTTAGGACACCAGAACTGCACACACTACTCCAAGTGAGGTCTCACGAGAGCAGAGTAGAGGGGCAGGATCACCTCCCTCAACCTGCTGGTCACGCTCCTTTT
>JAOEHY010047116.1:0-23807 GCA_025447955.1 Psilopsiagon aurifrons
TATATATATAGTTTATACAACCTGACTGTAACCTCTGTATCTGGAAATACTTTTGATCTAAAAAGCATCTGGAAACCAAACACGCACTCAACTAAATCAGTCCCTTCTGTCTAGTCTTAGAACAAAAGAAAACATACAATAGAAAAAGAAAGCATACAATAAAGTAACAGTAAAGGTGATGGATGAGTGCCTCACATCATGGTAGTTACTAAATAATATGAAATTTGGTGTTTAATAATGTTTTAGGGAAGCAGAAAGCTCTATACTGAGATTCTGCTGCAAATGCTCCTCATTACATGCCTGTGCTAGTTGAGCAGTTACTGTTCCTTTGACCCCTTTGCTGTACCAGGCTGCTGCCGTTCAGAAACAGCTGGGGCTGTTAAGAACCATTTCCAGTTCCACACAAGGTGGATCATATGACTCGCACTTTATCACCCCTTGAAGCCATCTCAAGGACAAAGAAAAGAGATACGCTCAAAACTAATGTTTTTACATGGGGGGAAGGATCTCACCATCATCTCGTGTTGAACACGAGACCAAGCTCGTTAGAACCTGAAGCCCTTCTGCTTCCTTCCATCTTAATTTGCCATTTCAGATGTTGTCCGGGTGGAAGATGTTCTCCAGCCTGCCTCAAGGGCTGGTGGTCCCTCACCCCACCACACGTGGAGGGAACACAGTGGGTTTTGGCTTTCACAGACTCTGGAGACAAAGATCCCTATTTACACGTCCTGATACACATCTCTGCCCCTCGGCCTACGCTCCTCCAAGGAAAGGCCATGCTGTGGGCAGAGCTGTTGTGTGCCACCACCAGGGTCACACCCTCCCAAGAGCTCTGCATACTTGTGGGAATACTGAAGTTGTGCTGCTCTATGGTGAACTGTTACAGTGTAGGCACACCACTGACCTCTACTCACCCCCAACAACATCACAACTACTACCCCAGAGCACCTCTTGTGTTGTCCCTGAGCTGCCACAGGTATAACCTTGTGGAAAATGTAACTGCAGCCAACAACTGAAGCTGGAAAAGCAGAACAAACACACTCAGCTTGTAGACACTTCAGTTACAGCATTCAGAGCTGACACAGGTGGAAGCTCCCAGAACAGCTGATTCACACACTCACCATAACACTGCCAATGGCAGTAGCAGTCTGGAATGTGACAGCAGAGAAGCCTTACATGAGGATGGGTTTGCTTTTTGTCTGTGAAGGAAAAGGACAGACTGGCTCCCAGTTAAACTCTAGTACCAGGAATGGCTTTAGGGTTTATTTTCTTACTATATTCTTTACATATACAATTATTCAATCCATGTGTATTCTCACAACTCTTTGCAGGAGAGGCTGTGCTGTGCAAAGGGAGAAAGTACAGTTTAGATCCATTTACACCTGCAATAAGTGTGTGTGTGGGGGGGGGTTACTGGAGTTTTTTCTTTGTGGCTTTTTTATCCCTGAGGCACCCAGTACCTGCTTTCAAACCACACTGTGGTATCCTCAGCTTTTATTCCAGTAGAACCGAGAGCTTTTAGCTTTCCATCCCTGTTGGAAACAGTTAAGAGGTCACAACAGTGTTAAAACCAAAGGAAGATGCATCCTCCAACCTGCTGCACACACAAGAGCCTTCCCCTTCCCAAACGTCACAGCCTCTACCCCTGCACCCACCATTCCTAAAGTTCTGGTATTGAGGAAAGAGGAAAGTAACAGTTCACATAAGAAAACCCAAAGCCTGTGGGTGAACCGAAGCTGCTGATGAGTTACCATCCCAATGGGCTGCAGCGCTTGGGTCCATGCTGGGGCTGAGCATCAGATCCCAGCCAGTGACACTGCTGGAGGCCACGTGTGCTCTCCTCCAGCACCAGTTGAAGAACCGAGTGCTCAGGTCAGGTCCAGAATCCAGAACACACCTCACACTGACAGGCAGGCTTGGGCAGGAAACAGTAATGGGGGACAAGACATTTTATGTCATACAACCATACAGTGAGAACTTCAGAGCTATCAGTCAGGAGTTTCTATTCACTACTTAACCCACTTGCTCATGCTTTTAATGCTGGGAACCTGTAAACTCAATGGCAGCAAACTGCTTTGCTAACACAGCCAGGGGCCTTAGCTCAAAATTTGGTCCTTTATTAGGGAGTTTAAGTTTACAAACGGTAACAAAAAGTATTACACTTCTGCAGATGACACAAAATCACGTTTCCAAATGCTCTTTGAAATATTCCCTGCTTTAAAACAGTCCTTGACTACTTCGTGTTTCAATGTCCATGATGTGTTTCCTGCTTTTCATTGGGATACAGGAATTGTACTACAGCATGAGCAGGTTTACCTGCAACGCCAGACACCGCTCATGGAGAACGCTCTGTCCTTTCACAATTTAGTCCTTGATCTTCACAGGTTCATTAACTGATTTTCTTCTGACTTTTACTGTTCTTTGTGTCCCAGAGAATAATAACATTAAAATACACCAAAAATAGTATAAAATGTAAGCAAGAAATAACAGACACAGCTAAAGGGAATAAATCCGGCAACCTCTGTGGGGGATGCACAGTGGCACTCATCACAGACAGGACAGCCATCAGGGTTATGGACAGAAGGAACTGTAAGAGAAGGAATGATGCATTAGCTAATGGCGAGTCAAAACCTCAAACAAATAAGCTCTTACTTTACTACTTGGCTGCTCTGTATTCTTCAATCTGTACTTGCAGAAGAACATTCCAGCACATCTCTACATAGATGCAGTGTGGCTTTCCCTGTTTGGGGCTGTATCATAGAATCCCAGCCTGGTTTGTGCTGGAAGGGACCTTAAAGCTCCTCCAGCTCCAACCCCTGCCACAGGCAGGGACACCTTCCATAGAGCAGTTGCTCCAAGCCCCTGTGTCCAACCTGGCCTTGAGCACTGCCAGGGATGGGGCAGCCACAGCTTCTCTGGGCACCCTGTGCCAGTGCCTCAGCACCTTCACTGGGTATAACGTGCAGTTATGGACATAAAATCGCTTTATTCAACTCCTTCAGTACCAGGAAGAGCTGCAGGGAAGCGCTGTGGGAATTGAGAAGACTCACCAGCATCCTGACAATCTTGGGAAAGGACTTAAACCAAGAAACGTATCCCTTCAGGGAAAGGGAGAACTGCTTCAGCTGCAGGTCCTCTGCTGAAGTCTTCTCAAGTATGGAAAAGGAAGTGGTGCAGACTGACAGGAACGCCAGCATGGTCACGGTGTAGGCCAGCAGCAGGCCATCTTTCAGCAGCAGAGGCAGCATGCTGTTAAAACAGAATCACCCATGAAGTGAGGGCACATTCCAAGCTTTACTTCAAAGAACATAAAAAGGAGACGTTAATGCAGGAACTGTGGAAAGAACATGTATTTAAATGCTATTATCAGCGTCCAACTCACCTGAATGTTGACACGAGTAAAAACCATGTGGCCATAAAAGGGATTTCATTTATGATTAAGCAGACTGGTCTAGAATTAACAGAGGAGAAATAAATAAGCAAACTCTGAGTGACAGCACTTCCCCCACCACCCGGATGCTGTGCTCCCAGTCCTGCAGGAGGCCAGGCAGAGCTCTATTCCACACTGGCACAGGCTTGGAAAACCCAGGAAGAGGCAGCACCTGAAGTGCATCCTCTGCCAGAGCCTCTCAGAATCCTCCTTTATCAAACATTACTTTCAGGTACACACAGGACATCCAGCTCAACCTGCAAGCGTGCTGGGCAGCTGAGTAACACCTCTGCTCCCCATGGCCCATCTCCTCAACCAGCCCCAGGCAGGCAGCTCTGGCCTGCACCTCTCCGTGCTCCAGGACACACAGCCCAGAGATGGGTGAAGCAGGAGGGAGCAGCATGTCTCTATTTGCATGCTTTCACTTATGAGTTATTCAGAAAAGCAAATGTGTGGAGTTTCCACAATCAGATGTATTTGTAAGTGAAGAAGCAGCATGCAGTAACAAGGTGAGGAAAAGAAGAGCAAAATATATCCCCAGGAAAATCATTTACTTACACTGACACTAGAAGAATAGATTTTTCATGTACTTGAAAGGAGAACAGGAAAAATGACAATGCACAACTAACCTTAGGAAAGCAAACCAGAGACACATTAGTCTATGTGACTGCAATGCAAAGGGAGGCTTTAGTTTCTCTGCTGGCACAGACTTCACAGGAATCTCTGAGCTAAATGATGGGGGGTTTCTAATTAACTGCTATATTTACTCCAGTGCCATTTCCAAGAGCACAGAGGTGCTTCTGTCACCACCCCTACACACTGAGAATACCTTGTTCGAAAGTTGACTCAGTGCAGTCACAAAGCACTTCCCATGAAGAGCCCTCGCTCTGCTTTATTGGCAAGAGCATCCCCACAGTGTAGGGTGCTGTTGTGTGGCAAACACAACATTCACATCCACGAGCACTGGCAAAGCTCAGTCCCGGTGAGAACTACCCACCTCTCTGACAGAAGAGTTTGTTTCATCACGGCCAGCCAACACCCCAAAGTAAAACACAGTCCTTTCTCCTCCCACCAAATAAAACACAGACACTAAAACGTAAACCAATTCTTAGAAAGGATAAATGTTAATTTTAAGGCAATGCTGTGATGAACTTGCAAAACTTTACTTGCATACAATTAAAAGTATAGATTATCTTTTAACCCTTGAAACCTTAGGACCAGCTCCATAGGATTTTGATTTCAAATAAACACTGATTCTTGCATATAAGTCAGGATAATGTGCTTAAATTCAATGATATGACTGAGGAAAGGCAAACATTTGGGAAAACAGTATCATTTTCAAACCACCAAGAGCTCACATGCCCATCCTGGGACATTTGTTACTGATTTCTGCAGCTGATAGAGTAAGAAAACCTAGTACTTTGGAAGCTAAACAATAAGAGGAGACATTCCAACCCTGTATAAGGCTTCAATGTGTATGGAACCTTCTAGAGACTTCAGAGGAAGATAATAAAAATGCACACTAAATAATTGAGGCTCAGGGAGAAAATCTGGATTTAAAGGACAGGTCAGAGCCCTGGACACATGATAACAAAACACTTGAAGTGATCTCTTCAGCAGCAGCACAATGACATTGAATGGTACCACGCTTCACATCACAGCAACTGTGAGTGGAACTACTCAGTGCTTGATGTAAACCAAAGAGCAGTTAAAAACGTGCACTTACCAAAGTGAATTTAAATCCTCGGAGAGAAGGCTGTGCTGTGAGCTTTATGCAGGCAGGCAGCAGGCTCAGGAAGGTGACAGCAAAACTGAAGGGTTGTGTAAGAAAAGCAGCTTTAATACACGAGGAGCGACATCCACGCTCTCATATGCTCACTTCTGAAGATTATCTGAGTTTGGAATGCAGTTTTCATTTTCAGAAGTACAGAACGACCCAAGGAGGCTCCATCACAAGAGCACTGAGTGCTCTTCACTGACAGACACGCTTTTGGACAAGGAATAAAGCATTTCTCAATGGCAGCCCTACGGTAATGGTTGGACTCAATGAACTTAAAGGTCTTTTCCAACCCAGCTAATTCTATGATTTCTAGTGATATTTCTGACTCTGCAGACCTAGACCTGAGTCCTCCCCTTTAGTCAAAAACCCAGACCTGTGAACTTTTAACTTGCAAGAGCTCTATGGGAGGTAGTTCTTTAAGAGGACAGCATGGAAGTTTTATCTGAGTTTTAACCAACCGAGTAGCTCAAATCACTACGCAAACAAGCGGGAATCTTTTCAATCATCGCTATTCCTACCAGCACTTGGGGAAAGAATCACAGAATGGTTTGGGTTGGAAAGGACCTTAAGATCATCCAGTTCCAACCCTTTGCCATGGGACACCTGACACTAGACCGTGACACCCAAGGCTCTGCCCAACCTGGCCTTGAACACTGCCAGGGATGGAGGATTATCACTTGGAGCAAGCGTCGCTTGGGAGGAAGGTACAATAGAGGAAAGAAAACATTTATTCAAGATTTTAAACACCATTTAGAATCGTAGAATTTAAATCATAAAATTTAAACACCATTTAGAATCAAAGAATTTCTCATTCTTTGACCAAAATCAGTCATTTTGCAAAAAAAATCAACACCAATAATAATCTATGGAAACCACTTCAGTTATGTCTTACCTGAGTTTTAGTTGAGTTTGAGGCGACATTATATTCTTTATCTTTATAAGGACACTTAGACTGCACCAAACATTGGCTACTTTATCCTGGAAGGAGGGGGAAAAGGTAATTAGTGATAACAACACTCATTTAAAGTACTATTTGTGACAAGAATGGGGCTTGGGAGGTGGGGGATTGTTGGCTTTTACCATGATAGTGCAAAGAGACACTTGCGGAAGTGCTTAGATGTACTTTATATTATTCTGATCTTCCAAAATGGTAACTTTCAAAAGATTCAATTAAACAGAATCATAGAATGTGTTGGGTTGGAAAGGACCTTAAGATCATCCAGTTCCAACCCCCTGCCATGGGCAGAGACATCTCACACTAGACCACGTCACCCAAGACTCTGTCCAACCCAGCCCTGAACACTGAGAAGGATGGAGCATACTTTGAAGTAATTGAGAAATAGTTCTCCAGCACAAGAGACTGCCCCTGAGCTCAGGAGACCACACACTTTGTGGGAATAAGGCTCTGAACCCACCTGGCCCTGAGCAGACACTGGTGCACACAAATCTTTGTTCAAATGTGAAGACGTTCTGCCTACTGCCACATTTCCTGGCGTACCTGCGTGCGTTTGGCCATGCTCACTGCCTGCTAGCAATGACAGAGTTAACCTCTAATAAATCAAGAGCTCTAAAGACATTAGCAGTTGTGCTAGGATCACTTTCAAAATTAAATCTGTAACTACAGCTCTCATGCTCCTGAAACTCATCCCGAAACAGCTGCTGGAGGCACAGCTGTGTAGACATAACACCGTGAAAGCTGCTCACACCAACAACTGAGCCATCTTCCTCACATGCTCAGCAGCAATACAGAGTATGTGCCTCGAACCTGCTCAGGATTACAAGCCAACAGAGGGTTTGGCAGCACCAGCACACACACACACGGGACGCCTACTTGGTAGCCAATACGGTTTTACAACCAGCAGCATGTGTTACTGCTGCTGTAAATGGGAACTGATTCAAAGAACCTGTTCCAGGCACCCCGGTGTAAATTTACTGCGCGTTGCTTACGTGGACAATTCCTCGGTTTATCTCCATCAGCATCCAGCAACTCACCCCCTGATCAGCTCAGGAAATATTTGGGCTAATATTAGACTAAAATCCTTCAGCTCTGACTCCTTGGTTCTTGTCCTTTACACGTTTTAAACTTGGTACTGAATAAGCAGTGACGACCAAAGTTACTCATTCCTATATTCCAAATAATTCCTAAGAAAGAGGGTTATTGTTGGGGGGGAGTTTCCTCTATTTGGGGATTTTTTTGGATATGGTCTTTTTCTGGAGGAGCTGTTGGGGGGTTTTGTTTTGTTGTTGGGTCATTTGGGGGGGGGGTTGGGTTGTTTAACTAAGCTAGTAGAGAATATATTGGGAACACTTCCATAGCACTGCCTGAATAAAAAGCTGCCTTTGGCCCTTCTTTAAGGGCCAAACTTAATGCCTTTAAGGGCATTAACTTCTGAAGAGAGCAAAGTGCCATTTGTGATATTTGGATTTGAAGAAGATAAACCCAATATTTAAGATGAAGCAACCCATGTAAACATTTGCTTAAAGCCCTGAGACATCAAACCTGGAAATTCCAAGCTTCCTTTTATTGCTTGAACTGGAAGCTGAGAAGCTGCTTTTTGAAGTGTAATACTAAGATTCACTCCCTAACTAAGCAGAACAGCAGCAACAACTCCGTGTTGCAGAGGGAAAGAATCCCCTTTCCTTTATCAGCAGGACTCCCTGTTGCTGTGTTAGCGTTAAGGTGAATGAGGAACTGCTTTCCTGGATTAAGGCTGCGGTACTCAGCACCCTGCAGCACGCCAATCTCCATAGCCGGTGGAAAGGAAAGCAGAACTGGCCTAAAACCTCTGGAAATTCATGGATTTTCAGTGCCAGTTTTCACAGAGTGGGACTTAAAGGAAGTTGTAAAAATAGTGGTTTGAGTGCATTTTAATTAGTGGATTTTAATAATGAACCCTGTCCCAGAGAAGCTGAGCAGGACTAAAGACAGAGACTGAAGCTGTTGACTTTCAAGGTTACATCTTCTGACACTGTCAATTACTATGGAATCTATTTCAATGGAAAAATGTATGGATTGAAGTATGGGTTTGATGATGGGATAAGTGTTGTCTACTCGTATAATATCCTGGAAGATGCCAGCTGAGCTGGGGTTAAATACTGGATTAAATAACTGGCAAGAAATGACTGCTGAAGAAGCCAGCTCAAATTACGAGTTCTGTGGTGTGTCTCCCACATGAAATCCCTAAAGGTCACGCTGAAGGTTTCTCAAGGGATCTAAGAATACAGAACATTTACAGTGGGGTGGGGGAGAAGAAAACATGCATGCCTCAAACAAGCCTCGGTCAATGGGAAAGAGTCTTCTGAGTACTTGCATGATTTGCTCCATGTCGGTACAGAACGGGAGCCAGCAGACAGCAAAGGAAACCACCACTGTCCCTGCTATCTTAGTTAGCAATACCAAACTGCAAGCAAGAGAAACACATCAGAAAACATTAATCCACCTACTGGTAACACACGTCAGCGCTTAGCTGACAGCATAAACCTTTTACAACATGGGATACAGAACTGAAGGGAATGCACCTAAACCAGGAGCCACCAGCACCACAGGAAGACTTCATTGTCCTCAGGTTAATGAGAACAACCCCATGAGAACCACAGTTACTGCTGTCAATCTAATCTGCTTGCCTGCTGCAGCCCAGATTTAAGTTAGCTTACAGCATGAAGAGTGCTAAACACACCTGAACAGATTTTGCTGCTTGTTCAATGCAGACCTCAACAAGATATATTTATCTTGCAGGAGAGGGATACGTTACAAGAAGTATCTTCCACTACAAATTAATGCAGAAGTGCCCACATGCAAACAACGAGAATGACATTCCCAATGCCAGGAAATAGATACAATGGTTTAAGTCACTTACCCCTTTCCTTTCAGTCCCTTCTTGAGGCACTTGCCAAGCAAATAGCAGAAAAAGGGCAGAGAATGGTAGAGTTCCATTTGCTTGTAATTTAAGGCCAAGCAAAAGGCCACTGAGCCCAACAGGTCCCAGTCGTAAGACAAACAAAGTGCACCCCACAGGGCAAAGCCCAGGCTCACTGAGTTGTATATGTTTTTTTATGTCAAGGACAAGACACATCTTCATGCTGGAAGGCAGCAATGAATGTCCAGAGGGTTGACTGTAAAACAGCACACAAGAGTTCTTTCAAGTTACCTTTAAAGGCACACTGCCCATTGTAACTATGCTGTTCACACACAGAAGTAACTGTATTTCTATTTAAAGTGTCATTTTAAGATTTCCAAAGCCCGATTCAAAGTTTGCACAGGCAAATTTGAGGCTAAATAGTGTGTGTTTTCATTATACAAGTAACATGGATCAAGTCAACCGAGATTCTGGGGACTA
The DNA here is from genome assembly GCA_025447955.1 of Psilopsiagon aurifrons. Classification (NCBI taxonomy): domain Eukaryota; kingdom Metazoa; phylum Chordata; class Aves; order Psittaciformes; family Psittacidae; genus Psilopsiagon; species Psilopsiagon aurifrons. The sequence continues at coordinate 9,548 of JAOEHY010047116.1, forward strand.
TACTGTCAAATGCATCAGGCTGAACAATTTTCTTTCATTTTACAGGATTAAAGATAAACATTTCAAGAGTGTCTCCTCCCAGCTCTCAAAAGGTACACACAGAATCTTCAAATATATCAGTATTTAAGCTATGTATTACTTAGATCAAGGACTCACAGGGTTTTTGTGGTACATTATACTCAACACACTCTCATCCACAACCAGTCCCCTTAGCTGCTAATACTGTGCAAACAAGGAACAAGTTACTAAAACCAGGACCCTCACTGGGAAGAACCTGTGCCTAAGAGCTCATCCCAATCTCCCCTCTGGCAGTTAAAGCCATTCCCCTTGGCCTGTCCCTACAGACCCTCGTCCAAAGCCCCTCTCCAGGTTTCTTGTAGGCCCCCTTTAGGCACTGAAGACTACCGTGTATTTTACAGCCATGTATATTTGAGATCTCAACTTCACACCAACAAACAGTTACACCAAAAGGCTCTGTCCTTGCAGAGATGTGCAGCAGCAGTTCAGGTTAGGTACATCTACTGACTTCTTAAGAGCTGGTCACAGCTAGTGAAGTTGTCCATGCAACAGGGCTAGAAGAGCGCACAGGAGTCCCTGCACTGCACCTCTCTGCTTCAACACAGCATCTGCTACACCGGCATCACCCAGATATGAGGTTTGTGGAACCTTTTCTTAAGGATTTGATGCTCAGATTCCACAATGTCCACAATCTCTTCCAGCATTCCGCTGTAGTTATGGTTCAAAGATTTTTCCACGTATTTAAAAACCCACCCAAGTATTCCCTGTGGTGACTTAGGGACATTACTTCTTGCCCTATCCACGTGGAACATGCAGAGCAGGTAACTGCCTTTCTCTTTACACACACTAGAAAGTGTAACCCTGTGCCACCTCCTGACCACCTCCTTCTCTCTAGGAAGAGCTGCATTCATTCCCATCCCTATCCTTGTAAGGGATGTCTCCAGACAATCTCTAAAGAGCCAGGCCACAAATACAATTTCAGAAGCCCTGAACTGTAACTCCAATACTCAGTAGCATTAGGAACTCTTTTCCTTTGGAATCTCCATTCTAAGATATGCTATCTTCCAAGTTCACCAGGCACTCTCTTAGAAAACCACAAATTCGTATTTGCTCCTCAAGACTCGATTTAGTGGACACAGAGATTCAGCATCTCCTTGGAACAGTTAAATATCCACATTTATTACAGCTCCAGGACTGTGTCCCGCTGGCTCGAGGGCACTACATAGCCCTGCCTAGAGCACTCAACTGACAGCATTTGGTTTATGATGGGCAAACCCAGTGTAAACCCAGAAATCTTATTCAAATCTTATTCAGTCTCAGTCCATCTGTGAAGGTGTCTGCCACCAACACTGACCAGCCAGCCTGACAGCCTAACTCATGTGAGGTGCCCAGCTGGCAAAAGGTTCGGCATTATGTGAAGTGAATCCAGTCTCATGTAATGGTAAAGGTGAGACAGAATGGCATACTTTACAGAAGTGAACATTTTACACACTGCATCTGACTCACTCCTCGGCCACCTCAGGAAGATCTAAGGTGGTTCTCTCTCCAAACACAAAGCACAGCAGCACAAGCCATCATTCTTTCCACTCTATAGCATTGTCACTGTCATCCTATTGATGCAATAAGGTGACTGACAAACCTGAGCTCGAGGCACAGAAAGAATGCTGTTCACGTTTGATTTGTCCCAATCTCAACTATTTATCCCCAATATATTCCGACTTACAGTTTTCTTTATCATCTCTGCTTTGGGGTTGGCAGGAGCCCCTCAGATGACTTTGTACACAGAAGTAACCTCCTGCTCAGCTAAAGACAACTACTAAAAGAACAGTGGTACTTTGTAAATTGAAAGGAATTCACTGCAGAAGAAGGATACTGGAAGTGCCCATGGTCAATAAGAATAAGGCCTGGATAAAGCAGGATGCAGAGAGCACTGGAAACCTGGGAAAAAGGATCAGAAAAAGAGGAAAATAATTATTTGTAAGTTAGAAATGAGACAGAGGAATGTACAAACATCTGCCCCTCCACGGTGCATCCTATACGTAGGAATCTGATTTTCTACAATACTCTGCCAGCAATATTCTGAGAAATAGAGAAGGATAAAGATTTTCCATAACCGAGAAAACATGGAACAGAGACCAGGCTCCCCTTTGCCAACCAGCTGAGATCACCCACGCCCATCTTAAACCTTGGAACCACTCCAAAAAGCATAAGACTTATTCCAGCATGCATGGGTTCTGCCACAAGGAGTGTGCGAGACAAAGCAGTTCCTGAGTTCCCCCATCTTGGGTTTTCTACCCAAGTAATAAGTTCACAAAGAAACACAATTCAGGAGTTCGTGGCATCTAAACCTCAGAGCATCTTGTTATTAAAAGCATTATATTAATTGCTGCCAGATAATGAATGGCTTTATCACTTTAACTGAAAAGCCTTTAATACAAGATACAGATTGACAACAGTTCTATGACAACTAAAACCATCACAGTGTTCTACACATTAACTCTCATACTGTTATACTTCTTCCCTGTTTCAACAGGATGCTCTCTTCGTTTCTTCATTTACACCCACCCCCCAGATACTTGCCTTCTTTTTAGTAGATGTTTCTTTCAAGGAAAAACAATATAAAATAACTGCAGGAATATAAACCAGCAAATCAGCAACCATCACTGAAAAACAAAGTAACTTCACGTTAGAAGCCTCACACGTACCTCACTTAATGCTGCTCAAGTCACACGTTTTCATGTGGACTGTGAATCATTGACTCTTACTTATGGTTTTAACTTCTGAATGCTCCACATCTCAGTTGCATTTGATGTTAAAAAACACTCAGAAGATGACTACACAGTGTTGGGGTGAGGCCAGTTGCCTGCCTTTGGAATGTGGGGTTTACCTCCATACCCTCACTGAACACTTCACTTTAGTCATTCAGTTCAATTGGATTTCAGAAGTCCCAGGGCTATAGTTTCAGCTGAGAAAGCTTTTCTATTATCTTACCTTGTGTTCCAGTACGTTTCATTGTTTTAAACATAGCTCCAGTTGTCAATTACAGCAAAGCTCATTTTTTCCAATAGTTTTGTGGAAAACAAGGAAAAAATATAGGCAAATAAACATTCAAATGTCAGAGAGTTCTTCATCGGAATAAATGGGGGAGATCCACTTCAAAGGACAAAAAGAAATGGGTGTACAGAATTTGATCTTGTTAATGTCTCGAACGCTATCATTTCTGATGGCCAAAAGCTGCTGCTTCCATGCGTTCAGCTGTTTGGGCTTCTGGCACAGCCTCAGTCAATAAGGGAACACACTCTAGTTCCTCACATGCCGAAATGAGAGAAGGCATTCTTCATTCTCCAAAGAAATCAACTACAACCAGATCCAGTCAAGTTGTTTGATGAAACAGATAGTCTGGAGGCACAACCACGAAGCTCTAGGTTACATCTATCCCTAGTCTGTGTGATGTGAATAAATAGTCTAAAACTAGTTATTTGGCTTCCATCATCTGCCTACAGCAAGTATTTGTATGAGGGCGGACAACAACCTGCAGGTTCACCTGGCTGGAATTGTGTCAACTCATGTTTAAACCACATGAATTGGGTGCTGTCTTAAGAGCCTGAGAAAGACAGTCAGATTATTTCTATAGACCAGTTTCAGTTATTCTGAGAGGGAAAGTATAATTTGCCTCTTTTTAGTCATAGGATTTGGAAGAGAACGTTTAAAGACATCAGTTATTCAGTGCTGAAGCCACAATTAAACAAATGAACCCAAGGCATTAGCAAAACAAATCCACTGACACTTCAAACAAAGGTGTGATGCCAAGAGCTGAGGCCGACCACCAGGAATTATCTTAATGCATTCTTCTAATGGCTATTGTTAAAAAGTATTTATCAGCTCTGCTCGAGCCATCAGTGGCTTGTCAAGTGAGTTGATTTCAAAACTAATAAAGACCATTTCAAGGGTAATTAAGTTCTAGTGATTTTTATTTCTTTCCAATTCAATCAATTCCTAAGACCAGACGGAGCTTTGCGAAGTACTGAGAAGCTACTGATGAACAACAGCTTCTGCTGGTGCGATCAGAAAGCATTTTGTGCAATTCCAGTGTTACACAAAGCAAGAGAAACCCTTCAAATGACAGAACATAGCAACAGGATAACACAGCATCCACCGCTGCTTAGAGGACAAGAGCTCACAGGCCCCACTGTTTGCAGACCCACTGACACAGCTACTGAATTAAGTTATCCACGTGTATTTTTTCAGTGCCTATTTTAACCTTTCCTTTGTAGCTGAGAACAATCAAATGGTCAGAAAAGCAACTGCAAGAAAATGAATTTCAGGGTAAAAGTGGTAAAATACAATTTTACCTTTTGTTAACAGTTTAGAAAGCGGTGATTCTGAAAGTGGTATCTTTAAAGACATCAAACACCTCTTCCTTTAAGATAACGCATACAGCTCATAATGAACCTCTCCAAGACCTCAAGAGGCTGTTAATGCCAGTCTACATGTGAAATAATTCCACAATTAAAACCAAGCTAAGCTGTAAATGAAAAACATGTCTATCAGAATGGAAGGGAAAGCAACAGAACGATTTTCAATTCAAAAATGCTATGAAAATATATATATATATGCTATAAAAAAGTGGCTTTGCCTTAAGAGTTTTTACTGAATCAATTGGGTTAAGAACTTGTTTATCCATTTCATCAGCCTCAGAGATATGGTAGAAGAGAAAAGAACACAGGAGTTTGGTTCGTAACTGGAGCTGCAAGGCTACCCAAGTCCAAGACCTGGGAATAAACGGGTGAAGACAGAGAAGCTGCATGACATTAAGCATGCTAAATTAGTAAGCAAGACAATCTGTACCTTCATCCTGAGGAAATATAATTTTCCTACCTGTTGTACGCATAAATAACTTATGCGGCTGACTCTCATACCCCCGAGATGTGTGCAGAGCAATCCAATCAGGATTTATTAACTTTGCACTGTAAAACAAAGTACAGACACATCAGAACGTAGACAGCTCTCATTTCCCTTTACACTCTTCTCAGCAATAAAGATGACACGCACAGGAGCATATTCCAAGAATTAAGATGAATGGAGAAGGAATATTTCAAAGAGCAATAGTGATCGATGAGAGATTTCCCTCCCGGCTACATCAGTTTATGCTATAGACTTTAGCTGCTATTTCACAATTAAAAAGGAATCCTCTTTGCAAACAGTGCAACTGGAATACAATATTTATTAGGACAAGGTAACCACCTTCAGTGTGGTTCCACTGGCTTTTAAGAAAACAATTGTAAATACCTTTCATGCTTAAGTATTAAATATAAACCATTTACAGTTCACATAGATGCCCCACATAACTCAGCCGGTGCACTTTAACCTACATTCTTATTCCATAAGTCTCATTCCAACAGCAGTAAAGCCCTTGTGGAAAAAGTATTCCAATAACAGAATTCTATTTACATGATATCCAGTCATCAAATGTCACTCGGGCTCTCAACACGCGAGACCTTTCCCATGAGATATGCCCAATTCCTACAGCACTTTTCTCTGGGCAGCACTGATCCAACAGCAGCTTCTATGGAAACATAAATGTCTAAGTCACATCTAACTCTGCTAAAGTTTAGGGACCTGGCAAAACCAATGTAACCCTTCAGTCCCCCTTGAGGTAATTACAAGGCAGAAAACCAGCAGTATTAGTTTTAAGCAATAGGGATACACATAAAATCTATTCCCTAGCTTTAAGGAAGCAAACAATACTCTGTTTCATCAGCTGCCCAGATTGGTAGTTTTTAGCTACTGGTTTCTCTCCTCAGGAGAGACAGACACAAAAAGGGGAGGAGAAAGGGAGAAGAGAGATGAATTTGGTATTTCATAAAGTACTTTAAATCATGAACTTACATGTAAGCACACACAAGACTGTGATAGGCGGTAAGAGGCGGATAATCCAGGCCCCAGTACAGCAGGTTGTTATCGGTTGTATTGAAGTACCTAAAATAGTAATAATAATTAAAACCTTAATAAGGATCTTAACATCTTAATAAGGATTTGTTTCAGGCCAAGGAAAAGGCTGATTAACAACCCAAATATTTGTATGAACGCATTCAAAATCCAACACAGGAGTCAGTAACTTCTGCATCTGCTTTATTTTACTGCACACCGAAATACCTCAACAAAAGCAAAAGTGATCCAGAGCACTCTCACTCGTGTTTGCAAAGTATATTTAATAACACTGCTAAAGTACTTACCTGGAGAGGGAAAACCCTTCATGTGAACGGCATCTGACAGAAATCCAAAGACTAAAACAAAGCCTGCACAAGAATCGCTGTACACACCTACTGCAGCTCTAGGCTTCTGTCTGTGCTGGGCTTTGCGGGTCCTCACCTCCATCTCCAAACCAAACCTCCATTTGTCACCCACGTCAGTAATTCCAGGAGACAGCAGTTTGCCAAAGTAGAAGTAAACCCAATGTAAATTACAGAAGAAATTTAATTCACTAGTTGTTATTTTTTTGCCTTATATTTAACCCTATTCCTTTCTTTCCTGGACTTGGACAGCACATGCAGTATGTGACAATGACTTTGGAATAGTTAAACTTTCCCTGCTCCTCTTTCAGACTGTAATGTAGCACACTGTGAACTGCTTTGGCTCAACAGAAAACCTGGAAATGCTGAAAATCCATCTGTTGGAGTTGTACTGCTGGAAAGCAACTGAACAGAAGTGGGAAAAGGCACAAAGATGATACACAAACAAAAAGCAGCATATGTCTGGAAGAACACCGTCTCAGCAGGTGCACCTAGGCAACAGCGTCAGCATGAACATGGGAGCAGAGGCTAAAAAGTTCCTTAGAAGGCAGCACCAAGCTACCAGATTAACCTCAATAACCACACAAGGGCACAAACCTCAATCAGATACATGAGCCACAACCACTTTGCCTTGTTCTGCCTCAGAACTCAGGTGGAACACATGAAAGAAAGGAAAAGGATTTGCCCATTTGGAATTACGTTGTGTCATGTGTATAGAAGACTGGCAGCAGTTAGAATTAAGTCACCTCTTTTAAAAGAGAAACAGGTGGTCTTATCCAAGGAAAAGAGAAGTCACAAAAACAAGACATTAGAACCTTTATATCTCACAGTGAAACAGACTGACTAGTCAACTGCCACGGGGCAAGCCGGTGGCTCTTCCAGTTTCTCTTGTCAAATGCAGCCAATTTTTGACATTTATTATAGTAAATGCCATTTCTTGAATTCTTCATGAGCTGCCTGAAGAATCTGATGAGCTGACGATAAATCACATCTCTTTGAGTTGCATCTCTGCTTCTTATCCTGCAATTCCAAACTGTTCATGCCAAAGCAGTTCAGATCCTTCATGCAGATTGTTAAGAGTCTACAACTTTGTCATAAACTTTATGGGTTTGTCTTAGGTTTGGGGATTCTGTTTGGTTTTCTTTAATTTTACTGTCCATAAACTCACACTTTCAACAGAAAAAACAACCCCTCCACCCGGTAATACTTAGCAAAAAAGCTGTCACCGTTTTAACTAGCAATGTAATGAGGAAGGATGTTCTTGGAGTAGACTTTAATAAATAATATCAAGAACATAAAGAGTAGTATCAACAAGAAATATTTAAGTTCTGGCCTCTGGCTCAGAAATGTCACACCAGGAAACCAATACTGTCGTTTACTGCAGCAATTTGTCTTATGCATCCTTGTTTTGGGTCAAAAAGTAAGCATGGCACATGCAGCTATATTACCTATAGGTGCCTGTTTAACAGTCAGCACGACAGCTCTCCTCCTGAGAGCTTCTCTCCGTACGTACAGAGCCAAGTTTACAGAGGAACACTTGCTTGCTGCATAGACAGCTCTTCTCATACTAAACAAGCAACAGCGTGAGAAGTGATTAGAATCTCAACTTCAAATTTGAATACTGTTTTTACACCCTGAAAGGTTTTTTCTGCTTATTTCTATATTACAGGAAGAGAAAGACAGCTTAGTTTTCTAGAATGTAATCCCATCCACATCAGCCAAAATGTTCTTTTCCACCACTCAAAACTGAATGTGACTTTGCTGTGTTAGAAATTCAATTCCCAAAGCAGACCTAATCCAAGAAACTTCTGTTATAAATAAAACAAAGAGCAAATACAACAAGGCTGAGATGCCCAGCTGGCAGCCCAGAGGCTAAACCCAGCCTGCAATATAGTTTCATCTGCCCTCGGGGAATGCCTAGAAATAATGCCTGCTATAACTCTTAATTTTAAGTACATATAGTTCCACTCAGCAGAGTGGATCAAAGCCGCCAACTCCATAATTATGGCAGCTCTCCATTATCCCAACTCTGGCACAATGAGGGTTTGGATGTCCCAGAAAAACACAGAAATGATAACATAGATACAATAGGATGCTCTGAAGTCACAATATAAAGTCATGTGCAGGGTTTCAGAGTGTCTTACTTTCAGAACTGACTCCACATATATTTACAGCAATACAACTGAATTAATAGTCTATTCTATCATATTAATCTTTTCCCCAACAGACAGCTGAGGAAAAAAATCACAGCAAACAGAATACAACTATCCCTATTGGAAAATGACCTGAAGTTCCAAAGTGATCCCATTTACACTGTAGCATATATAGGGACAAAATAATTTTTACCATTCCATGCAAGCTCTAACAAATATTGGGAACAATATAAAAATAAATATCTGGAATCATCTTCCTGCTGGTTTAAGTGATCTGCACAAATGAAGTTCACTCTCATTACAGCTAGAGCCCAGGCACTCACATTTTAAAGCCTATAGTAAGAACACGGGCATGAACAACAAATTTGCAGGTGTAAAAACCAACCAATGCCTCCAGCACAAGAATTCAAATCTCTCCATTTACTGGCATGACTCTGCCTTTCAGCTTAGGGGAGATGAGCAGAGCTTGGTTTGGTTTTGTCAGTGCTGATAATCCTGCAGGGTTTAGTGCCTCAGAGATCTGGAACTCGGGAAGCTGAACTGATTTTTTTCTAACCCAGGAGAACAAGCTTCTCCAAGATCTCATATGAACCTGATAAGAGATTGCTTCTGGAACTTTCCATACAATCCAAAACAAAGCTGGAGCTTCACAACAGTTTGTTACAGAAACTCATAGCTAGCAAGTCAAAATTCCAAATTTTAGCCTTTTTGTGAAGAAAACAGTACCTCAGCTTCAGAACAGGGTGATACTGTATTAATACAAAAGGGATTTTAGCACAGTTCAGAGAACGGTAGAGACGTTGCAGAGATCTAAAAGGTATATTAAATGAAGATACAACCCAAAGCTTCATTACATTTACCCTTCGTAACCCACACACTACATACCACTGACTGATGGGCAAATTGTAAGTAACTTCTTGCCAGTGCCTTTGAGCTTCATAGTCTCCATACATAGGTGGTTTTCCTGCCCCTAAAAAGAAATGACAGGACTTAGGGATTTATAAAGTTTATGCAGATTGCTTTTCCTCTAGATATGCATTTGCATATTAATATATCACTAACTCTATTTTCCATTCCCTTACGATGTTTGAGAACAAAATAGAGACCTCCTCGGCTGCGCAGTCTAACAGGGAGGGGAGAAGAAAAAGTTATACATTCTTTTGGCCTTCTGGATATTTCTGCAACCAGCATTTATCAAGATATTCCACTGTGAAGAATTGCTTCCTCATCTGACAAAAAAATCATTTCCAAGTGTAGATGAAAAATGGGGCACTTTCTCAGAAATAAGAAAATGCACATAACAGACACCTTGTACTGATTCTGTGTGAGCTACTACGTGTCCTTAGTATGTAACAATTGACAGTGTTCTCACTTGTGCTTCAGCCACCCTGTGGTACTTAGCCTTTAAAAGTAACAACCAGCCTTATCTTTAGATTTCCTTCGGACTAGGACCTGCTGCAAGTCCCCCAGGTCCCTTCCCTCTGCTGCCAGCCTAGCAAGAATACTGCATCTGTCCCTTAATAAAGAGTTCAGATGAGCCATTTACCAACTGAGGCCATTCAGCACACAGAATAGGTTTGGAAGGATTTTTTTCTTATGATCTACAAAGCTTTCTAAAAAATAACTGCTCCATTTTGGTTTACAGGAATTCTCTGTCACACATTTTTCAACTGAGTGATTGTTATGTAGCACTTCTGCAGAGGGAATTACGTTAAAGGACACTTCTCACACACGCATACGTAACTCTCTCAGGAAACCAAGGTATTCCTTTTATTTCCACAGAAAAAAGCTTTACCAATGCAAATACTTCAGATGTCTACTCCTAAACAATTGCCTCAACATAAGCCTAACTCCAATAATGCCAGGATGTTCAGCATCTTTATCACAGAATTTATTTGCTTCTATTAACCTGTGCTTATTGAGAACAGGAACTGGACCGATAACACTTCCAGTAAAATATTGACACGAGCCAGACAGAGATTTAAGGGTTTTGTTAAAAATATAGGAAAGCCATCTATATTTTTTCACATGATCTATGTTTGTGGGAGTCACACAAGCTCAGATATGTATTACTTATTCCTGGGTAGTCGAGAGAACATTATCTCTGCTATTTTAACCCTGGGTAGTAGAGAAAAGAGATTATCTCCACGGTACAACACATTCAATTAAAAGTTTCCCAAATAAGTGAGGTCCCTCGAGAATAGGAGGTTTAGCAGTGACTGTTCTGTGACTATAAATCTAGAACAAAGAAACTGTCAGAGGGTTACTGAAATACAAGAAAAGGTATTATCCAAATTATAGCGTTTGTGTGTGTGCATATGCACATAGGTATGTATATAAAAACACACATTTTATTTCAGCTCTCACAAAAAAAAAACAAAGCCACCACAGGAAGAGAAATTAATTGGCTTCAGAATGACCAAGAGAGATCTTAATCCTAAAATTCAATTACCAAAAGCCAAATACAGAGATGGATCATGCATCGCCTTAATCTGAGAACGCATACGGAGCTTCCACCTACAGCAAGCATCAAGTATGCAGCTAAAGAGAATTCAGAATTCATAAAAATTTAGTGTTTTATTGGAAAAGGGTCACAAACACTTTAAATTTAGAGTGGTCTTACTGAGTTCTATTGTTACCTGGAAGCAGACATTTTTAACGGTCTGAAGCTGCCTTTCAACAGGGGCGTTCAGCTTAATTTAGCAGGAGTTTGGCAATGCATACAAAAATATGCATTAATATATGAAGCCAAGTTTTTCCTCAATAATTCTCCAAGATCAGCCAATCTAAGGTCATCGTAAATGGTGACCTTTCAAAACTACGTATTAGTTATGTGCTTCCAGAAGGCAGATGCAAAAACATGCTGGATGGCTAGCAGCAACAGAATGGAACTGATATAGCAATCCAAGACTCTACAGTACATAAGGGCAGAATTAACCCCCTTGCTTCTGCCATCCACATCACTTCAGAGCACGCTGAATCAGCACTTCTACCAGAGCCCACTTCAGAGAAAGATGACTGCTTCTAATCCTTTGCTCAACCTCACTGCAGTGAGCAGCAGTGAAAGCAAAACAAGGTCACAGCAGTTTAAACACTACCCTGACCATTTTTTGCCTTGCTCCTGTCATTAAATGTATATTACACCTGAAGGAAATCAAAGAGGAAAAACAACCCCACTGTAGATGTGCATGACAGCTCTAACATTCAGGTTTGCCTTTCTTTTCAGCCAGCCAATGCTCAAAGTTAAGCACATGCTTTAATAATTTGCTGGATTGGATCAGACTCAGGTTTTTCTATTCCAAAAGAAGTTACACAATCATTGCATAGGAAACAAGATTAGAGAAGATGGTATTTTAGTTCAGGCATCATTTTAAGACTCTCAAAGTCTTGACAGGTTTGAAATTGGCTTTAAAAACATCTACTTAGCAAAGTAATTGTAAATACTTACAATGAAATAGAAATTTAGTACTGCGTGGCAAAAGAGAGGGTGCTTGGTTCGCTGTCTATGGATGGGTAAAAAAGCCTCCGTTACCTACAGAACAGATTTCTTATAATGGCATCTTCAGAAATCAAACAACTGTGCAAGAAGGCATGCATGAGACTTCTCTGCAAGCAAATTCCTTCAAGGATATGAAACGCAGGAGCTACCAGCTTAAAAATCACCAGAATGCTACAGAACACCTCCTACTACACAGGAAGCAAAGCTCCCAATTGCCTTAACAGAGAACCACAGTTTAATTCGACTGACCTTGTGATTCTTTTAGTTGATGGGGATTAAAAGTAACTGTTTGGGTTTGAGGGGGTTTTAACTTGCAGAGAGCAAGCTTTGTGCAAGCTCAGCTCACGCTAAGTGTAGGAATGGCATTGAGAGGTTTGGAAAAAACAACTTGCTAGTTCTTTTAAGCATTCTGAGATGGGGAGGAGAAAACCTCATATATTAAAAGATTATAGCTCTAGTTCATGCTGTAAACAACCTTAAGGAAGTATAGCTACAAGGCAGAGTGTAATCGCTCACTCCACATCACTTTCACACTGTCTTCATTACCACCAGTATGGTTTTAGTGAAATATAAATTAAGGCTCTATCTGTTACAGAACTTAAAGGACAACATTAAACAAATGTACAACTGGATTGCAATAACATTCTGCACCTACTGAAACAACAAGGCATGTGGTGAACAGCCAGCTGTTCTTTGGCTCCTAAAACATTACTGACCATCACACATACAGAGAAACACATTGTGGTGTGTTTTCCTCAGCGTTTTATTCTAAGCAGCTGCGATGTTAATCACCGCACACTTCAGAAACATACGAACAAGGCACTACACGAACCCTAGGGAAATAGAGAGGCACTAAAATATGACAATACTTGAAATAACACATTGCTTCCTATTTATGATTTCACATGCAAGTTTATTTTAATTTATCACAAGCTCCACAATTCATCTTCATGTGGTTGCTTTACAGACCATGAACATGTATTACCTGAGTAAGAACTGAGCGACACAGTCCAGCGTACAGTAAGTGCCAGTAAAACAGTGATTGTCATTAAGCTCCACTTCTCCATAGCTGCTCTTTGTAACAAGCCGAAAGGTACCTGAAAAAGAAACACCATAAACACTGCTACAGCATTGTCTGTGGGTTTTTCGTTAGGCATTTAATAGCACTACAGCTAGTCCCAGCTTTCTCTCCACCCAGAAGCATTCGGTTACTGTCTTGTGTCTGGAAGCGCGCTGCAATCAGGAGGAGTTTCACTACTGGAGAATTTCTAACCATGAAGCTCAAAGTGGCCCAGAAGTAATTTCTTCCACTTCTGAGCTAGAAGCTGAAAAGGCATCTGATAAAATGCATTAAAACAGCAGCAAGAGGGGTAAAGGATTTCAAACCACTTAAGAGAATACAGTTACCAGATCAACACTGTACTGTATATACACGTACAAAATTAAGCAGCATCTCAATAAGCTCCACAATTTGTTCTGCAAATATATAACGTTTTTACCTGCAACAGAAGATTCTACAAGGGACCACTAGTGAAGACTGTAGCAGCAGTCAAAATACTCATGCCGTGTACATCAAGTAGCTCACAAACTACTATCTGTCACTGAACAAGGAACACATCTTCTCAGAAATCCATAAAAATTACTATATCAATAAGTCACCAGAAAGAAAGTTATTAGTAACAAGCATCGTTTTAACAAGGAAGTGTCTCACTATTAAGTATTTGCTTAAGAAAACCACTGCCAAATTACACAAAGTGCAGCCTTCTCTGTTGATTTACACATATACAGAAGTCATTTAAAACAACTATGTGCTTGCAGGTCTTAGGCTGGACGAGGCATTATCTGTTCTCCTGCTGCCATTACAAAAGCACAGAGCCCGCTATAAACTCCGTAACAAGTGTTCCAACTAACTCCACAGGAATACAGTCCAGTGCACAATAAAAGAAATGACCTGCACACCACCAGCTTAGCAATGCAAACATCTGGCATTAGTGACCAAATACAAATCCCTGATCTAAACCTTACTTCAGTCTCCCCAGTATTCAAAAAGGTGTTTAAAATTCTACCTCCCCCTTCCCTAGCACCAGCAACACCTCCCTAGAAGATAAATCAAATAAACCTACCCAGCTCGAAAGCTCTTCATCCTGCTACTCAGTAAGGCAGGAAGACCGATCTCCCACCAAGCCTGCTCACCACGGTAAGGATCCAGTGAGATACATTGCTAGAGCTCTCAAATTAAAGGCCACATGCATCAAACGCAGAAAGCAAGAAATAGATGTTGCCCTAAGCAAACCCCC